>JAODAL010007081.1:0-128172 GCA_025379985.1 Phyllomedusa bahiana
GCAGCATTTAATGTTCCCCACTCTTGTTAGAATCTGAGGAACTTGCTTTCAAGGAATGGAAACATCCTGAAAAGCACCAGCAGGTCTGTTTTAATTGGTGGTGTTTTGTAGCAGATTTCCTCTGCACAGATGTTTTTGTGGTTTGCTTACCTTCCCTAGCTTGGAAAGCACAGGGTTAAGTGCCCCACCCTCTTGCTATTAGACTTTGGGTGGAGACTGAGGAGAAATTGTAACTTTGTTTTCATCAGTAATCCTGAGGGATACCTCTTGTTACATAGAGGTGATGTGCAGACATTAGTCTCTTAAGAGAAGAGCTCCTTTGGTGTCGCACGAGGACCAGCTGCAGGCAAAACAATGCGTGGTTCCAACCTTCTGCAGAGGGTTCATTTAGTGCTGGAACCTAACCAGGGGGAAACAAGGTAAGAAATGAGCACGTGTTTTCAGGTGGCATGATTGAGTGGGCAGTATGTCTTGTAATGCTGTGCGGCCAGGCACATTGCCGCACCCTGTCTGGCGCTTAATGGGTTTTGGTGCCGCACCCTATTGGCAACATGTCCGAAAACTGGCGTTGTCGCAGCAGATTTTAGGTGCATTTAATCAGTGTAAAGTGCGAATAAAAGTACAATACTTTCAAAAATCTAGCGTCTGGTAAACGCCTAAAAAGGAGCATTGCACCGAAAAAGGCGCATTGCGCAATCACGTTGCATAGCGTGTCAGTGCTTCTTTAAGTGACTAAGGGCTCAATGCGTTTCACGCTAGTACCAGAGCTTCATCAAGAATAAAAAAACTTTTAATTCTTGATGAAGTGTTGTGGCATTGTTTTGCTTTACTCGGCTACCCTCCCCTGAGCCTTCTGCTGTTGGTTTGGAGTTTGCTACTGACTGCTGTACAGGCTTCACATTAAACTAAACGCATACGAGTGTTGTGCTTCTAACTATAACACAAGCATCAAAGGTTAGTGAACTTCTATTTGCATGGAACACTATCTCATTTGTTTTACTGCACTACGAGAGCTCCACCTTTTCTCTTTTTTATTTTTCATATCTTAAGTTTTTATGCATCAGGGTTCACTTACTAGACCCTGGGATACATTAATCATTGGCGAAAGTTCCTTCTTTCTCTACAGGGGGTAACTAACTGTTATTTCCTTTGTGTCTATTTCCTGGTGGTCACAGGGATCTGTCGGGGCACAGGTGTAGACATGTGTTCCTCCCTCTCCTATCTAACAGAATCCTGTTGCGGGTAGATTCTCTGAATTGTTTGTTTTTACAGGTTAGCCAAACACTGGTTCCTGGCCTTCAGTACCACAGTTTAGGTCATATCTGGTTTCTATCCGCTCTGCTTGAGCTGGTGTAGGCACGGTCTTTTAATAAGGTTGGGCAACTGCGGGGTTATCCAGTTGCCCAAAGCAGGTCCCATCCCTGTAGATCCTTAAAGGGAGTGCAGGCCTGATATTTCTGGTCCGCCCTATAATACCATTCCCTTTTTGGGAACTTGGCGTCATCATCCTTGGTTATGACCAAGCTTTTTATTACAGGGAGATGTCGCTTTTCTTGGGCAGAGGGTATTCTTGGGAGATCCTTCCCACCACAACAATCTAGAGGACTCTCTAGATCATGGTCTCTGATACTTCTATCTCTGGCTGGCACACTTTACACTGCCCAACCACGCATTGTTCGTCGGAAGGCTTGGGTCTACTACCCAATGCACTTAAACTTGGTAACACAGCTGTCTATTGCAGTTGTGTGTCCAGTATCATGGTTTATGTGCACCAGGGGTCTAAGTTCACAAATTTCACTCTGTTCTGGTATCACTTAGGCCTAAACTCGCAGACTGGCAGGCTAGATTATATTTAAGTCATCCTAGCCCATGGTCCTTCCCAGGTGGTTACTGTACATGGTCCTCGGCACACATGCAGCCCAAGTGTTCCTTCTGCTGGTGGGTTATTCTGCTCGCTGGGGAATTCTGCTTAAATCCAAAGTTTGTGGTGATCTCAGCTGGGGCTGGGGTCTTCTGCACTACTTCTGGAGTAATTTGGGGTGTCCCCTTCATCAGGGCCACCCAGCTCGAGTTATTTCCTATAACACCACTGTGGCGGCATATCATGTTTGTCACAGAGGCGCCAGGAGATGTGGTGGAACGCGAGATTCAGTTGGAAGCAACAATTTTCATCCAAAGGGAGTAAAACTAGTTGTCCAATCTCCTCAGCTGGACATCGGTGCATACCTGGCAATGTTATGTTCTATGAGAAGGGTTTCAACTGTTCTACCGAAAAAGGGGCTGTACAGGCGTCGGTCTGTTTTATCCTACCTCATTCATATGCTCCTGAATTTGGAATTCACGTTCCATTCAAGTTGGCTTATGCTATTGAGGTGCTAGTTCTTCTGTTAATTCACCTTGAGCTGGTCTTCCATTTGGTCCCCCTTCCTTTCTATCCTTCCTCGAGAGTTCAAATGACTCAAGAGCGAGAGGGTGCCAGCCACACTTACCGCTTCAGTTTGACCCCGCAGACCAGAGTATGCAAATCTTGTTGGTTTCCCTCCTAAAGTGCTCTATTCCCCTCCACTTTGCCTCAGCTCCATCTTTCAGCATGAAGGTTGTATCCACAATTTCAGAATAACGTGGATTCGCAGATTCTGTAGTTCAGACAATACTTCAGGCTTGCAAGTGCAGCCTGCTGCTTTTGTTTACATACCGGGGAGGGAAGGGGGTTTGTTTGCCCACGGGTACTGCCCATCAGACAGGTATGTAACACAGCCTGGTCGTTTTTCTCCATGAAGGGTCAGATTTCTGCCCTCGGTGCATTTTCAAGCACACCTGCCCTCCTCCTGTCCTCAAGACAAGACATGTTTTGCAGGAAGTCGCTTGTTCCACTCCAAATGTTCGCAGCTCAATCCAATCATGGAGTTTGAGTCTTGTTTGAATGCCATTGTAATTCTCTCTCAAAGGTGGTATCCACTGGCCACCTTAATGAGGACAGAATGTTTACCTTTATTTTGCTCCTCTCCCTCATATGCTCAGTAGCGGTCTCTAATTTGTTGAGACATTGTCAGTGCTGTTCAGATCTTCTTCACCGCAATTGAATGATTGAGGCATTCTAATTCCCTTTTAGTCATTCCAGGGGATCCACATAGAAATAAAACGAAAAATGGAAGACCAACTGAAAACCCTTGCCATGGCAACAAGCCCTTAGAGACCTTTGTAGCCATAAGGGGGGAAATAGGCAGGTGATTTCTATGCTATGGCACGCATGCACACAAAAAATTACATGAAATCAGAATAAACCTTACCCATTTTAGGTTAATTAGGATTACTAAAATTGTTTATATTTGCCAAATGCCAGAATAATGAGAGCGAGAGAAATTTGTATGGTATTTTTATTTCTTTCTGAAAGTCAAAAGTTTACATACACTAGGATTACTATGCCTTGAAACAATTTGGGATGGCCCATATGATTATATCTTTGAAACCTTCTGATAGGTTTGTTGGCAACATCTACGTTAATTAGGGACGCACTTGTGGATGTATTTTATTGCACACCAGAAACACACTGCTTCTGGGAAAATCTAAATAAATCAGCCAACATATCAGGAAGAGAACTGTGGACTTGCACAAGTCTGGATCATCCTTGGGTGCAATTTCCAGATACCTAGAAGGAGATAGGTTCTGTTTCTCAGAGATGAACCTGCTTTGGTCCGACATGTGCATATCAACCCATGAACGAAAGCAAAAGACCTTGTGAAGATGGTGGAATCTGGTAAGATTGTGTCATTAGTACTGTATTAGTATGGGCTGAAAGACAACTATGCCAAGGAGAAGCCATTACTCCAAAAGAAACACATAAAAGCCAGATTAATGTTTGAAAATACACACAGGAACAAAGACCTACAAAGACATGTCATGTGGTCTGAGTAAACTAAAATCTAACTGTTTTTGACCATAATGACCATTGTTATGTTTGGAGGATAAAGGAAGAAGCTTGGAAGCCTAAGAACACCATCCCAACTGTGAAAACACAGGGTTGCCAGCATCATGTTGTGGGGTTGTTTTGCTGCAGTAGGTGCTGGTGCACTTCACAAAATAGATGGCATCATAAGGAAAGAAAATTTTGTGGCAATACTGAAGCAACATCTAAAGATATCAGCCAGGAAGTTAAAGCTTGGATGGATATGGGTCTTCCAAATAGACAATGACCCAAAGCATACTGCCAAACTGGTTACAAAGTAGCTTAAGGGTAACCTGGTCAATGTTTTGGAATGATCATCACAAAGCCCTGATCTCAATCCTATTGAAATTTTTGGGCAAAGCTGCAAAGGCTGAAGCGAACAAGGTGACCTACAAACATGGCTCAGTTACACCAGTTCTGTCAGGAGGAATGGGGCAAAATTCCTACCAACTATTGTGAGAAGCTTGTGGAAGGACACTAAAAAGTTTGACCCAAGTCATACAGTTTAAGGGCAATGCTATCAAATACTAGTGAAATGTATGTAAACTTTTAACTTTGCAGAAAGCTTTAAACATTCTCTCTCTCATTGTGATTTCATGATAGGGAGGAAAACATGCATATGTGCCTTTTTATACGGTGTATGTAAACTATATATATATATATATATATATTATATATATATTTATATTGTTTACTTTAGATAGATACACGCACATATATATATGCATATATATAAATATACATGTACATCTCTCTCTATATATAGATGTGTGTATATATATATATATATTCACACACACGCGCACACACACACACACACACCCCACACACACACACACGGTTATAAATATGTATGTCATATTTCCCATCACAGTTATAAGTTATATCAGGATTGAACTTGTAATATTTATTTAATTTCGGCACATGTAAGTCTTCAACATTTATGAATACTAGCAAAATTAACGAAGTGTGACTTTCAGGTGACAGGGGAAGTGACATGGGTGACAGGTCTATTAATAGCATTTAGAGTGAACTGTCAAGAAGTGCTTTATTAGAACCATATAAGTCATAGAACAACATACTTCATTCACATGAGGGTAGAGTTTGCTATCCTCCCAGAACACTTGCTCAGTATGCTAGATGTAGATTGTGTAGTAGGAGCCTTTTTAAAATGCATCTCCTACCCTCCATTCTGGACCATTGCTCTGACAGATCTCCATAGATTAGTAATAAATGACCTTGCTGTCAGTTACTGATTATTAGTTGGCGCCTCATTTATTTCACATCCTAGCTTTCTTATTGATGCTAACACCTATGACTTATACCAATGTCAGGTTCTACATCACTATTCCACATCGGGTACAGATACTACTTAGAAAAAGTAACGTTTAGTACACATCTCTTCCTGTCAAATGTTATATCAAAAGATGTATGTATGATTGAGGGGCTTTTATTGACAACATCAACACGGCTACCGACCTACACTACCTCAAGGGTTTTCTTAGAAATTTACAATGCTTAGTAGTGAAGCAAACCTTAAAGTCTATGGTTAGGAAGGAGGAAACCCTGGAGATAGCAACTCGTGTTAAGGTTTGTGGTGGAAGAATGTGGCTACATATATCATAACAGCAATTTAAAACAATATCACTGAGAGAATTGTGATATTTATCAACTGTTATTGTCAGCTCCATGGATAAGTATTGTAAGGTGGGGCTTAGAAACTGTAACTGAACACATTTATGTGCACTGTGAAAATTGTTATTGCTACTATATAATAATTATAGCCTCAGGATTCATATTCCAAGCTCTAGTTGATCTAGCAAGATTTCATGGAAGGATGTATCACGTTTCTTTTGAGAACAATAGTGCAGGATGTTACATTGTATTATGTTCCTTCAGGCACTTTTTCTGTTCAGTTGGTTGAGTTTATGAAGGTAACACAGAATCTCTTGAAATAAATCTGCTGGGAGCTCATCTAATAAGTTAAAACTGGGACATGAGGAAGAATTATTTCAAAAATGTTCACTAGTCTACCAGAGACTGTTCTAAATGCGAAAGTGTTTTTATCTAGGTTGTTGCAGACGATGCCGATGGACCTTTGAACAGCCACATCCGCTACACAATTACAGATGGCAATCTGGGGAATACCTTTATCATTGATTCTGTAAGAGGGGAAGTTAAAGTGAACAAACTTTTAGATAGAGAGAAGGTGAGTTGCTTTTTTTTTCTCTTAAGAACTCTTCTGTAAAGCATCATTATTGCTCCAGCTTTAATTGTAATGAATTGTTTCATGCATTTAGTCATCTTTGTCTTCCTATTATATCATGTTTCCATAATGGGTCATGATGAAAGTTTGTTGATGTGTTTTTCAGATTTCTGGCTATACATTAACCATTCAAGCTGAAGATAATGGAAGTCCACCCAGAAAGAACACCACAAGAGTTAACATTGATGTATCTGACGTTAATGACAACCCTCCCATGTTCTCCAAAGAGAATTACAGCATTATTATTCAGGTAGGTGTGAGTTCATGTTCAGTTGTTTTTTTGTTTTTTTTTTTGCTTTCTGATCAAAGAATCTTTTTACAAAACTGTTGAACTTTCATTGAGAAAAGTTTTCAGTTATTGCACAGGGGTGATTTTCTGTAGAAAAGTATGGTGACTTGGCCCTTGGGTGTTTCCCCCTCCATTGCTTGGTGTCACGGAGCACACCCTGGCCTCTGTTTAAGACTGCAGATGTGCCCGTGCCTCTGTTCCTGCTCTGGTACCATTGCTCCCTACTGCTGTGTCTGTTGTATAATCACCCATCTGCTGGCAGTTACAGCTTGCCTGTCTCCGCTCTTGCTCCCTAGGGCACGTGCATTATAGTGCACGAGAATTTAAAGGGACAGTGTCCCAATTACCTGTCAGTGACCTGTGATCTGCCCTGTTAAAAGGAACCTCCTGCCCCTGCCTCACTGTCAGTTTGTTAATGCCCTTCATAGTGCTTGACCCCTGTCTGCTGTGTAGCTGCTGCTATTCCAGTACCCTGCGTTACCTGTCCATTATTGCTGTTCCTACCGCTGCACCAGTCTGCTATTCTGCAGTTGCCTATCTAACTTTTTACCTGACATTTACCTGCCTGGGACCTGCTACTTGTCTATGACTATAACTGCTGTGTCCAGTCACTTGTGCCAGTAACTGGTATCCCTTGTCCTGTACATCAACTTTCACCGCGGGTAGCCACGTCAGGATTAGCGACCTGGGGGTTTGCCACAGCAAAGTCCATCCTTTCAGCGGGCTCTGCTGAAGACCGGGTGCCCCTTAGACTCCGCTCCCTGGTGTGGTATCCACGTATACCATCCTTCCCAGCAATGATCACATAGGATGCACACCATTTCCCGGAGTTTTACCCCATCAGAAGGTGACACTTGGTAGTGTTGGTGTAAGGGTACCTGTAAAAACATGAATTTCTCATAAGTATGGCAATAGCCTGATCTACCATCTTTCCACTGGAGCACATCAATTGGTTTTGTGGTACATGCTTAAATACTGGGGAGAGAACATGTCATCCGGATTGACCAGTCTTCACCAACTCGGGTTACTTGAATGCAGCTGAAACCAGAAGTTTACATACACTATATAAAAAGAAAAAAATATGTTTTTCTTACTATCTGACATGAAATTAGAATAAACCTTACCCGTTTTAGGTCAATTAGGATTACCAAATTATTTATATTTGCCCAATGGCAAAATAATGAGCAAGACAAAAAATTTTAAAGGTGTTTTTATTACTTTCTGTAAAGTTAAAGGTTTACATACATTTCATTAGCATTTGGTAGCATTGCCCTTAAACTTGTCTTTCCAAAAGCTTCTCACAAAAGTTGATAGGAATTTTGGCCCATTCCTGAAGAACGGTGTAATGGCATGTTTGTAGGTCCCTTGTCCCAATTCCCCTTTGCAGTGCCCCAAAATTTACAATGGTTGAATCAGGGCTTTGTGATGGCCCCCTCCAAAAAATTGACTTGGTTTCCCTTTAAACCCCTTTGCAACCAGCTAGCTTTGCTTAGGGATTGCCTTTTGGAAGACCCATTTCCCCCCAAGCTTTAAAATTCCCCGGTTTTGTTTGAGATGTTGTTCAGTATTGCTACATAATCTTCTTTCTCTGATGCCATCTATTTTGTGAAGGCACGCCCATCCTGCACAAAGCAAACCCCAACATTTGTGACCCCGTGTTTCACAGGGGGATGGTGTTCTTGGCTTTTTTTAAACTTCTCCCTTTTTCCTCAAAAAACCTAATGATGGTATTATGGCCAAAGTTTTAAATTTTTTTTTCGTCAGACCATAGGTAATGCCCAAAAAATGTAGGGCTTTGTTTGTGTGCACTGTATAAATTTATCTGGTTTTTATGTTTCTTTTGGAGTATGGCTTATTTGGCAGAGGTCTTTCAGGATATTGATTAGTACTTTTTCACTGTGGATAAGCAAGGGGGGGTTATCAAAAGTGTTACTTTAGAAATAAAATTAGATAGACAGTTTTTCAAGGGCCACATTTATCTATGTTGATAAATTGGTGCAGGTTTGAATTTTTGTCTAAGTTTGTACCATTTTTAAGTTGGCTTACTTTTATACCAGAAACTGCGCCAAAATTCTGGCGCATTTATGTCGCATTTCAGCCATGCCCCTTTCCCCTGCAAAATCACACCCCTTTTACGAGACCACACACCCCTTGTCGGACGAGGCGCAGAAGCGTCTGGAACTGTCTAAAGCACGTAGTAAATGTGGTGAAAAGCTTGTAAGACATTATTATTGTCTCAAATTGAGCCAGAATTCTATCCTTTAACCTTAAGTCAGTTTGTAACAAGTTTGGCATTATGCTTCGGGTCATTGTGCATTTGGAAGACCCATTTTTGCCCAAGCCTTAACTTCCTGGCTGATGTCTTGAGATGTTGCCTCATTGTTGCCACATAATCTTTCCTCATGATGTCATCTATTTTGTGAAGTGCACCAAGTATTTGTTTCACTGTGGATAATAACACAATCTTACAAGCTTCCACCAACATCTTCCCAAGGTCTTTTGCTTTTGTTCTTGGGTTGATATGCACATGTAGGACCAAAGCATGTTCATCTCAGAGATACAGAATCTGTCTCCTTCCTGAGCAGTATGATGGCTGGACATTCCCATCTTGCTTGTACTTGCATATAATTGTTTATACAGATGAATGAGGCACCTTCTGGTATCTGGAAATTTCACCCAAGGATTATCCAGAATTATTTAAGTCCACAATTCTCTTTCTGATTTCTTTTCAGTATTCTTTTGACTTTCCCTTGATTTTTCACACAGAAGCCGTGTGTTTGTGGTGTGATTTAAAATGCATCCATAGGTGTGTCTTTAACTCAGATGTTGCCAATAAATCTATCAATATATTTTTCAATATATCAGAAGCTTCCAAAGACATGACATCATCATATGGGCTGTCCCAAATTGTTTAAAGGCATAGTAATAATAGTGTATGTAAACTCTTGACTTTGCAGAAAGTAATAAAAATGCCTTCAAAAATTCTCTCTACTATTATTCTGGCATTTGCCAAATATAAATAATTTTGGTAATCCTAATTGACCTAAAACTGGTAAGGTTTCTTCTGATTTCATGATAGTGAGAAAAGCATGCATATGTGTCTTTTTATATAGTGTATGTAAAGTTCTGGTTTCAACTGTATATGCACCTATAGCTTGGGCAAGGTTACATCCTTTATGACTGTTAGGCCCCGTTCACACGGCTTATTCTGCCGCGGGGTGGCACCCTACTGCGCGCCGGATTTGCGCTGCAGTACGGCGCCAATCCGCGGCAGCAATTACGGTAATCCACTGCTCTCATAGAGAACAGTGGAATCCGTCGCTCCTCCCCGCTCGGCAAATCCGCCGCGGGGGGAGAAAGTGACATGCACATTATTTACGGCGCGACGCGCCGTAAACAATGCATTGTCTATGGGGCCGGGAGCGGCGCCCCCGCCGCGCTCCGGTCCCGCCCCCATCCCGCCCCTTATTCACGGCGGATTTGTGCGCTCAATACGGCGCACAAATCCGTCGGGAATAAGCCGTGTGAACACGGCCTTATAGTAAAATAGAGAGCAATGGACTATCATTCTATTAGCATTGAATATAAGATCATGATGCTACAGAGTTTCTGCTTAATGATAAATGCATTTTGCACAAGTGCTATGATGCACATCTCCCCAGTGGTGTGTTATTGTACTGTCGGAAGCCTGTACATTTCACAACCTTCTTCAGTGTTCACATTAGAATAATTCACTTGCTTAGTGTCCATTTTGAAGGTAGGCTATTTTTGGTTATCTTGTGTCAGTGTATTATTAGATCAAACAAGCATATGTTCAATATGGTAATACAGCTCACCTCATGAGATCTCGAGCCACCACCTCCAGAGTATTTCCTCGAGAAGAGAGTTAAGTCTTTAGGGTTTTATTTTGGCAGCAGCTATAGTTTCCTGTCTGCTCGCTTTATATTTGCTTTTAATGAGTTTTTTTGTTTTTTTTTCCTTCTCAAGTCTTCAGAAACCTGAGGCTTTGCTTTGGGCTGTCTATCCCTGTCTTTCTTATTAGACAGAAAATGGCAATAACTAAGTAAAGCTCTTCCTTTAATTTTGCCTCACACAAGTTGTGTTCTCTGAAAACTTAAATTAGTTTAACAATTTTTACACAGTGGTATCTAAGAAGCACTTGAAGTGTCATTAATATAGGATTTCATGTATATAGGAAAGCAGCAGCAAAATGGATTTTTACTGCTCTGTCATCTCTATTAGGGCTTTGAAGTCGCTGCTATCCTTATTTAAACCGTAACAAGCTCATCTATCTATGAGTACATTCGATTTCTGTTGAAGATACAAAGTGTCGAGTGTAATTTTTGTGTTCTTGTCAGTTTCTTTGTTTTTCTCATCGGTTCTATGAAGATCCATTCTACATACTGGTATTATCCTGCAGAAAAACTGGAACCCAAGACCTTGCTTTGTTTTATGCACTGCAACTTGTGTCAGCATGTAGACAGTTACATGTAGCTGTGACAGTATAATAATCTTATAAAATTATATCCCTGCAGGAAAATAAGCCCATTGGCCTTAGCGTTCTGCACTTGGTGGTGACAGACAAGGATTCGTCTCACAACGGCCCTCCATTTACCTTCACAATTGTGAGTGGTAACGAGGATAATACTTTTCAGATTAACCAGCAGGGAGTCATCACCACCGCAGCAGCACTCAACCGGAAAACCCATGATCACTTTCTACTTCAGATTCAGGTATGAGGGCATTTACAAAGTTAATAGAAGATAGATATTTATGGATAAGATATTTATCAGGTTCTATAATAACTACTATTATTAATAATGTCATAGCAATGAGACCAAAATCCAGTAAAGTGGGTATGGCACATTATATATTAGAGGTTTTGTTTTATCTCATTTATGTAAGGACATCCTTCATTATCTGTATGGTTTGTTGAGCATTTATAATTGTAAAGATGTAATATAATATAGTAACATTCATTTAAATAATCTGAAAAAAAGGGCAACACCTAAAAGGGTTTATCTAGTTCCTCTATAAAATTAAGATGGAGCTCCTGGTGGCTCATTAAAAAAAAAAAAACACCCCTATATTCACCTTCCCTCGATCCTTCATTCCAGAGCTGATTGTCTCCGGTCTACTGTTTTGTTTCTTCTACTTCTGAAAGGGGACGTCACCGCTGCAGCATTCATGTGCCTATACTTACATAATCATTCAGAGCTGTTCACTTCTGATTGGTGATGTATGGGAAGTGGCACATGACATTTCCTTTTGGAATTAGAAGATAGAAAACAGAAGACCGTAAACACCCAGCACTGAAATGGAATGGAGCAAGGGAATATGAGTATAGTCTTTTTTTTCAGTTGGTCACCAGAAGCTTCCTACTAGAAGGAAGTGTCCAATAGATTCTTGACTCCTCCCCTACTGATCACATGACAATGACATCATACTAGAAGGAACTGGACAACCCCTTTAAGTACAGTTCCAAGTTGTAGCATTATCGTAGTTGAAAACATGCTAAAAAATAACCACAGAGTGTGCATAATATTGTGCAAAAAGAGAGACTTTTGCTAACCATGAAAGTTTCATTTTCTGCTTTAATAGCCCCCTCAGTAAATGATAAAGATGTAATAAAATAGCAATTTTGGAAACAATCAGAAACCAAGCACTAATCAGCATGGGTGTTGTGTCTAACATTGTCAGTAATGCTGAGACTGCAGCAGGAAGCACAATTTACTTGTGCCACTGCTGTCATGACTTCAGCCAGTGATCAGCATAAAGTGACAGAAAAATAGCAAGAAGGTGCAAGCAAAGCTGGTGGAAGACTGCAAGCTGAGAAGAGACCGAAGCAGCCCGACACTATTCTATTCTGGCATGAAAGGAGTAATAGTTAGGGGTAACGATTATAATAAAGATAAATACACTGTAATAATGACTGAAACAGCTTGAAATATTCATATTAACTTGTAATTGCTCACATGGCCATAGAATAATACAGAAGCGGACACCTGAAACAATATGTATCAACATATACAGAAGTGACCTCAAAATGATTATCATAGCCCATGTCCTTGCATTCTGTGTTGCACATATTTTAGCATGGATATTGTGACATTAAGCCTCCTATCATTGTTGAGGTATAATAGCACAAACATTAATCTTTATACAGATCCTTGTTTATAGAGGTTATGATCAACTTAAGCATTTCTTTTCAGTTTTCATAAAAAGTTACATATGTAGTAACACAGAGGTTAAAATGGTCCTCTCTGCACAGTAATTAGCTTTTAACATGTACTGAAAGGTAAATTAAGACTACTAAAAGGTACATTGCTGTTTTGATTTTGCTTTGGTCAGGAAATAAAGAAGTTTCTGTAGGTTACTGACCACCTCTACATACCTCTCTCTCTCTTCTGTCTCTTATCTGATTGATCCAAGCTGCCATCAGTCAGTCAGTTCGAACATGATGAGTCGCTCCCTGTAGAGTCTTGTTTCTAGCAACGGAGTTTGTTTACCTACATTAATGACAAACTTTCACCCTTTAGAGCTCTGCAGCCCTCTGTAAAACATTTTAGAAATCTCCTGCAGTCATGTCAGTGTAAATGGATTAACTGGGAATAGCAGAGCAGATGTGCCGATCACTGCTATAGAACCACCCACTGCCTGACCAGGAAGTAGGAGTCTAGAGCTGGCTGTGACTCTGTAAAACAGCATGGTGAGACAAACCTTTTAAACTAAAGACATCTCTCCAGCTAGTTTATTATTAAGCAGTGTTAGTCCAGAGCTGCAACCTTAAGGGACACTTCTGTCAGAAAGGAACATTTTTGTTTTAACCAATATTCCTATTTTTAGAATTTTTTGTATTTTTTATTTCAACAGTCTTATGCATTTAAAAATTATATATAAAATCGTATCCCTTTGTAACTGTGATTAGTAAAGAGTTAAAAGTCCTGAACAGCAGGACAGACTAATTTCACTTTACCGTAGTTGCTTCATGACTCTATGGAGGCTCATTATAAATAGTAGGTCATCCATCACCTAATAATCGCCCTTTTGTTCTCTGGACAGAGACAGATAAGATTAGATTAGACTGAGAATTAGATTAGACAAGAGTAATACATAAAAGGATAATGGGTTAATTTTTTTTCTACACTGGAGAGAGGGGGGGGACCAGATTTCTTAAATATTATTGTGTCCTGCTGATAACACTTACACCTCTCAGACTATTTTTGGTCTTGAAGAAGAACCATCAAGCACTCCTCTCACTGCTGCTATATCAATGTTAGATACACAAGCCAGAAAAAAAAAAATCAACTACTGTATTAGAAAATCCATATAATAGTCGCATATTGCTTCTCAATATGTGAAAAGAAAAATTTAGATCACTGAACAGTGTCTGGTGTAAAGTATTCCCTTCCATGAAGGAAAATTACCAGAGCAAATTCTATGCAGCATCGAGTCAGCAAGGAATATTGGGAGATTTCAGTTCTGAAGTCTATAGAATCGTTAAGGCATCTCTATGGTCAAATTAATAGATCTCTTATTGCAGGTTATATCAAATTTTATTACCGGGCTGCCTGTCATTTTTACTTTTGTTACTTAGAGTACAATTGCTCCTTCCAGGATAGCTCTTATTATTCCTTAGTAAAAAGTTTTCAAAAATTACGATTGTAACTGAACGGTAGGGGTTCTGACTTCCTCTGAAAACTGATGTCTAGGCAATTTACACTTGGTTAATTATGCTTAATACTGTTCCTGAACAACTTCCTGATGGTTTAAATAAAAGAGAATCAAACACTAGGCACACAGAAAACCTATTATCCCTTTCTTAATTTCCTCTGACCCATTGAATTCTTTCCATGCAAGTAATCTCGGATTGTCGCCAGTGAATGTTTGTTTAAAATGCGGGGATTTGATTATGCCTCCTACAACATGACGTACTCCTCAAACCCATTCAGTTCAGATATGAGTTTATTAAAACGATAAAAGTTGTTTTTGTTCAATGAAGCAAGCAAACTTATAGATGCGCTTTTAGCTTATTAGTTGCTTTATTATTGTCGACAGAGTTTAATTTACATTTTAGTATGTCTGATATAAAACCACTGTGTCAAACAGTGCAGACATGAGGAATTCTGCTAATAAAAAACTTTTATAGTACATTCATCACCAGACCTACTTTTTCCATGGTTAAATATACTTTATCGTCACCTACTGGTAAAGAGATGAATTGCTGAAGAAAAATTCATATTCTGTTTTGACTATTCTACCATATATTAGCGGGGCTTAGAGAATATTGTTTTACTATTAACTGATGGTACAAACATTTATATGTGAGTATATTATTCATTTAAGCCTTATCAGTATTATCCATATGGCGAGTATGAAGTAAAATGTCAGACTAGGAATAAATGGCAGAATAAAATAAAATGTTCTCATGAACAAAAGTAACAACACCACCCTCCAGTGTCATCAAGAAAAAGTGCATCTTCCAATAGTAAATGGATTTACAGCCTTTAGAATAGCCTAAAGGCTACAATACATTCAGTTCTAAAAGCCAAACTTCCCCTGGAAATGAAACTTGTTGACTTGAGCTATTAAAATGTTGCATGTGGCTCAGAAGATTTTCCAGTAAATCTAATATAGGTTCTGTTTTAATTTCTTTCTCCGCAATTATTTTTATACCAAGAGGCGAAAACATAAACGGACTTATAGCCTAGAACACAAAGGTTTGCTACCATGTACCAATGTGTGCAAAAAATGGTATTTATACTATATAGCTAACATAAGATTGTCTTTAATGTGATACTTCCATCAGGAGTATTTTTGTTAAAAATCAATGTTCCTGGAAAACAATCAGTTTTAGAATTTGTGGCATTTTTTTTTTTCATTTCCTATGAAATGACAAATGACTGATAACATATTGTCCTTTTCTAGCTGTGATAATAAAGAGATAAAACTGAATGACAGGGCAGACTAACCTCAGTTTACTGAAGTTGCTGCTTTTCTGCATGTATTTTCATTACAAGTTGTCAATTATTACATAATGATTGCACTATTGTCTATGGACAGTCTTAGAAAAAAATTAAACTAGATCAACAAGGCAATGACAAGAGCAATACATTAAAGGATGGGCTTATCTTTTTCTGCCCGTTTGAAAGGTAGGGGTGGGGTTTCTTTAGACTTATCAGGTCTTGTTAATAACACTTTCTATATAACTGCTATAACTTTCAGACACACAGTGGGCATGGAGGTAGGGGCGCAACTAGTATTCATAGGGCCCTATAGCAAAATGAGAGGGGGTTCCAACACCTTGTGACAATATACTGAAACAGCAGCATAATTAGCAATAAATAAAACCATAAATAATACCGCCATATATCATGGAAGCCAAATAATAGTGCCAGAGAGCATAAAACCTTTAACTACTAGCTCCCTACAAAAAAAAATAAAAAAAATAGTTCTTGTGCCTATAAGAGAACTGAATCCTTATTCCACTGGCTACAGGAGTCTTTTACAGTATAAACAATTAAGTGTCAAGTCCCCCTTTATTGGCCCACATTTTATTTCCTTCACGTTTCGTGTGGTGTTATATGTATATATTTACTATGCCACACCATCCACCCACCAGTGTAGGGGCGAAAGCGACTCTTGCTACACTCAAAGTCAGCGTCCACCTTGACATGCTGAATAGGAATGTGCAACACAGTGTGGGTGGTAAAACGGGTGCAGCAGAGAGACATTCAACTGTCTCATCCAAACTCATTCCACTGTGCTCTGTTCTCACCAGTGTAGCGAATGGATATTTACATGCAGAAATTTAGTTGTGGTCATGGGACAAGAAACCTGCCCTTAAATAACCTGCCCTGTTATGCCATCAGAGTCAGATAGACAAACCAGGAATTCATGTGCATTAAGGAACTCCATTCTTTGTAAGTGGGAAAGCTTGCAAAATCGCCAGTGTATTAATTACTTATTTTTCTTACTGTGTATGTATACAGTACATAACAACACTGAAGGTATGACACTTTGATACAATATAAAGTAGTCATTGTACAGCTTTTATAACAGTGTAAATTTGGTATGTATATGCTCAGCATCATATCCAGAGATGAGTGCTGCCACCATTGCTGCCAAGGTAGAAGGTTTGGGGGTCAGCCTATCAGTGCTCAGACCATATGCTACATACTGCAACAATTTGGTCTGCATGGCTGTCATCCCAGAAGGAAGCCTTTTCTAAAGATAATGCATAAGATAATTAAAGATGATGCAGAAGAAAGCTTGCAAACAGTTTGCTGAAGACAAGCAGACTAAGGACATGGATTACTGGAACCATGTCCTGTACTCTAATGAGACCAAGATGAACTTCTTTGGTTCAGATGGTGTCAAGCACGTGTTTCAGCAACCAGGTGAGGAGCACCAAGACAAGTGTGTCGTGCCTATAGTCAAGCATGGTAGGGTGGTGGAAAAGTCATGGTTTGGGGCTGCATGAGTACTGGCGGCTGTGGGGAGCTACAGTTCATTGAGGGAACCATGAATGCCGCCATGTACTGTGACACACTGAAATAGAGCATGATCATCCCCCTTCGGAAACTGTGCTACAGGGCAGTATTTCAACATGATAATGACCCCAAACACCCCTCCAGGCTGATAATGGCTTTGCTAAAGAAAATTTGGGTGCAGGTGCTGGACTGGCCAAGCATATCTCCAGACCTAGACCATATTGCGCATCTGTGGGACATTTTCAAACGGAAGGTGGAGGAGCGCAAGGTCTCTAACATCTACTAGCTCCATGATGTCATCATGGAGGAGTGGAAGAGGACTCCATTGGCTGCAACCTGTGAAGCTCTAGTGAAGTCCATCCCTAAGAGAGTTAAATCAGTGTTGGAAAATAATGGTTGCCACACAAAATATTGGCTTTAATAATTTAATTTATCCATTTCCAGTCAGGGGTGTACTCACTTTTTTGCCAGCGGTTTAGACATTAATGGCTGTGTGTTAAGTTATTTTGAGTTCATACCAAATTAACAAAAAATGTGAGGGGTGTTCTCACTTTTGTGAGATACTGCAATAATATATATATATATTATATATATATATATTATATTATATATATATATAATATATATAATTATATATAATATATATATATATATATATATAGTCACATATTGCTTGTCAGTGGGGATTTTTTGTCTTATTATTGATTAACTTTTCCTTTTTATGGTAGTTTCCCCTTAATAAATTTAACAAACTTTCTGCTAGGCAAGCAGAATTAGGTCACGTCTTTTTTGACCTAGGGATAAACATGTCTGGTTAAATTTACCACAATTTTAGTTTGAACTTGTCACTGCTAGAAAACTAGAGAAAGTGTTTTTTGAAAAGCTTCAGATCATGTTAGTAAAATGGTAATTTCCACAAAGCATTAATGAAAAAGTCATCACTAATATACTAATATAGGATGTATCAGGTCCAGTAGCGCCTAGACTGCTCTCCTGTTCGGTGTAAAGGCTAATGATTCAAATTGATTGCTATTGTTTTCTTTTCCCCCTTATTGAAGCATGTTTTCTTCATTGTAATTCTTCTTTTTGCCCCTAGGTGACTGATAACGGTAAGCCACAACTATCATCAGTGACAAACATTGATGTGCGGATCATCGAAGAGAGTATCTACCCTCCGGCCATTTTACCCCTGGAAATTTACATTACAACATTTGGGGAAGAATATGCAGGTGGTGTGATCGGAAAGATTCATGCAACAGACCAGGATGTATACGACACGCTTACATATAATTTAGATTCCAAAGTAGAGAATTTCTTCTCTGTCTCCAGCACTGGAGGAAAACTGATAGCACACAAGAGACTGGATGTGGGCCAGTACCTGCTAAATGTCAGTGTAACGGATGGCATGTTTACGACCTCGGCAGATATGACTGTTCATATCAAGCAGATAACGCAAGAGCTGCTGAATCACAGCATCACGTTCCGCTTTGCAAACCTTTCTCCGGAGGAGTTCATTGGAGATTATTGGCGCAACTTCCAGAGAACCTTGAAAAACATTTTGGGTGGGCGCAAAATTGATGTTCAGATTCTAAGTCTGCAACCATCTGATCCACCAGCAAATCTAGATGTACTGCTCGTAGTAGATAGACCAGGCAGCACACATTTTGTACCAAAGCATCTTATCCAAAAAATCAACGCTTCAGTTGCTGAGATTGAAGACTTCAGCGGCGTTAAAATCCTTGAGGTCTTTCACAAGCTCTGTGCTGATGTGGACTGTCCCTTGAGATATTGTGATGAGAAGATCAGTGTAGACGAGAATGTCATGTCAACACATAGTACAGCCCGGCTGAGCTTTGTGACACCAAGACATGTGCGGAAAGCCCTGTGCTTGTGCAAAGGTAATAAAACAGCTAAGGCCAGGGTTGACATTTTTACAGAAATAAGATATATCTATGTGATCATTTCTAAGTCATGTTTTCATCTTCTGTCAAACAGGAGGAAAGTGTCCTATTGTGAATCCTGTATGTGAAGGAAGCTCTTGTCCTGAGGGTATGGAATGTGTTCCAGATACAAAAGAAGACACATACAACTGTGTGTGCCCTGTAGGCCAGCAGTGCAATGGTGAGGTTGAAAAAATTAACGGATAATGTTCTTGTTATAATTTGTCATATATTCCAGCATATTCTAATTATAAATATATATTAGTATATAACCCGTATGAGAACAGTGTCTCTAATAGAAAATACATTTATTTAAGGGCAGGTTTCTTGTCCCATGACCACAACTAAAATTCCTATACATAAATATCCTTTCGCTACACTGGTGAGTACAGAGCACAGTGGAATGAGTTTGGATGAGACAGTTGCATTCTCTCTGCTGCACCTGTTTTACCACCCACACTGTGCTGTACATTCCTGTTCAGCATTTCAAGGTGGACGCTGACTTTGAGTGTAGCAAGAGTCGCTTTCGCCCCTACACTGGTGGGTGGGTGGTGTGGCATTGTAAATATATATATATATATATATATATATATATATATCACCATACGACATGTGAAGGAACTAAAATATGTTGGCCAATAAAGGGGGATTTGACACTTAATGGAATGGGGTTTAAGAGAGAACTAAATATAACTGCGATTAAAATTTATCTTATGAATTGTTGAATTTAAATGTCCCAAATTATTGCCTTATTAATTTTGTAATACATACTTATTTTGATTGGACCAACACTTTTCTAATACAAAGCTCCAAATCCATTGCTTCCCTTCACAAAGCCATAAAGTAAAACAACAAAATAGAAGCACTTATTAAAGACAAATTTCAGTGTCTCATGTTACTTGTTATTCTGTCTGCAGTAAGCTTCCGTTAAGTACATTTCCTTCCCTGTGCCGTACATTTACATGGCGTGAAGGGAATATAGAGCTGGTGCCGGCTGTTAGATACAGCTGACATCCGCCGCTATCAGTTTAATCTGTAGCGCACCGTTCTTCTCCCTGATCAGCACCCCTGCGTTGAGATCACAGAGTGCCAAGCAGTTGCTATGGCAGCTGGAAGCCTAATTAAGGCTTCCCTAACTGATATATTACTGCTCCCATTACTTCCTTGCCTTTAGATTTTTTTTTGTAATTTTGTGTCCCTAAAAATTGTAATATAAAATTATCAAAAAGTTGCATGTATCCTAAAATGTTATCAATACAAACTAGAGTGCAGTGTGCAAAAATAAAGCCCTCACTCAGGTCCATCAATTGAAAAATCTAAAAAATATTGGTAGCAATAAATGGCACTGTAGCTCAAATCTAGAAAGTTGAAAAAGATTATTTTTGTTTAAAGCAGTAAAAGTATGAAAAAAAACACAAATTTTGTATCATTGGAATCATAGCGACCTGCAGAATACAGGTAGCATGTCATACCAAACAGCGATTTCCATAAATGTGAAACCCTCCGCAAAAATGACACAATTGTGGTGTTTTTTTTTTTCACATTACATCCCACATAGAATTTTTTCGTGGGGGATTTCCAGTATATTGTATGGTCAATTAGAAACATTAAAAAGGACATTCTGTCCTGCAAAAAACAATCCCTCTTACCACTATGTAGATAGAAAAATATAAAAGTTATGGGAGGAAAAAACAAAAAAACAAAAACCACTGTGGAAAAGGTACTCTGGGGGATGCCATGCCAGCCACATTAAGAATAATAGAGCAGACATTGCCCTGCATGGGCTACGCTTGTTCTATTTCTTGGTGACATTCGCATTTCTTGTAGGACTCAATAACGTGATAGACTTTGCTATTGAGTCCTGCAAGGTGAGCGCTGGGAAACAGAGCAAATGTAGCCCACACAGGGCTACGTCTGCTCTACTACTCTCTATAGGGCTGCTGCGGCAAAGTAGCAGTACCCACCAGGGTGCCTTTTTTCATGGTACCCCGACATACCTGCAACATAGTGACTAATATAGTGTGAACCCAACCTTATACATAAAGGGATCCATTTATAAATTGTGCAACATTTTAAAGGCACATTGTGAAAATGCATGACTGACTATTGATTTACAAAGGCAACCTGTCCCACTTGGTGGAAACCGGGAAAATTTGGCTATAACTTCAAGACTTGTGTACACATTGTAATGGAATTTGGTCAATATATGCCTCACTCAATGAAAATCAGGAGCCCTTCATATCATGTTCTAGAAGTATCCTCCATCAGCAGTCAAGCACGACTGACCATGGTGCTCCATATTGTTAATGTTAAGCATTGCATTCATAACATGGGCCATTGGGTTCTGGAGTGCTTGACCACAAATGAAGAAGATTTCTAAAACATGTTATAAAGGGGTTCCTGATTCTTATTGAGTAAGGTTTTTTGACCAAATTTCACTACAATGTGTTGATTACTCTTAGCCCCGGTTCACACGGCTTATTCAAGACGGAATTGCGAGCCGGATTGCGCTCGCAATTCCGGCTTGAATAAGGGTGCGGGGGCGGGGCGGAGGTGTGGCCCGCCGGCCCCATAGACTTACATTATCCACGGCGCCTATTGCGCCTGGATAATGTGCATGTCAGTTTCTCCCCGCCCGGCGGCTTCGCCGAGCGTGGAGGAGCGACGGAATCCACTGTTCTCTATGAGAACGGTGGATTACCGTAATTACTGCGACGGATTGGCGCCGTACTGCAGCGCAAATCCGGTGCGCAGTACGGCGCCAATCCGCGCCAAAATAAGCCATGTGAACGGCCCCTTAGGCCATGTTCACACGGCTTAAAATGGGCTGTATTTCGGTCTGTAATTACGCGCCGAAGTGCGCCAATTACGGGCCGAAAACGGCCCATTCATTACGTTAATTCACAGTTTTCATAGAGAACTATGGATTACATCTCCTCTCCCCGCCCGGCGAAGCCGCCGAGTGGGGCGATAATTGACATGTCACTTTCTAGCGGCGTATACGCGCCGCTAGCAGTGATGGTCTATGGGCCGGCGAGGTGCCGGCCCCCCGCTCACTTCCCTTCTCCCGCCCCGCCCCCGGCCACACGGCGTAATTGCGGGGCGAAATTACGCCCCGCAGTTAAGCCGTGTGAACCTAGCCTTAGAGTTATCCAATATTTCCAGCATTCATTGGGTTTGACAGGCTGTATCTCATAGTCTTCATGTACTTCCTTTCACAAATTGCTAAATTTGTATTGCTGGTCTAACTTTATGCTGTCTATTTTCTGTGGGTCATTTCAGTCATATATGGCTGAGATTTAATGGGAACTGACTTTTTTCCTTCACCTTTGGATACAGTAAAGAGGCTTTATCCAGAAATATAGCCTATGCTTTGGGATATCACGCCAGGGATCTAGCTTAACTCTTCTTCATTATTAATAATATATAATTTTAGTTGCTGATTGATATTTTTGCTTGGAAAGGGGATCAACTATGAATGATGCTCATGGCACATTAGTTACCATCGTAGAAACACCAAATGAAATTCACAGTGCTGAATTATATTTCTGTTTTCTTCCTAGTGGGCTCATCAGTCACATTTACTGGCAGCAGCTATATAAAATACAAACTGCTGGAAAATGAAAACAAGGAAGAAATGAAACTCACCATGAAGCTCCGAACCTATTCTGCACATGCAGTTGTTATGTACGCCAAGGAAACAGATTACAGCATCCTTGAGGTGGGTCATTACAAGTTATTCCAGGTAAAAGAGATTTTCTTTGAGGAATTAACCACATTATTGCGAACAATATGTGTAAGTGTAACAATTGGGATATAGACAACACAGAAGCAACTGGATATCTTTTCAGAGATTATCTAAGATTTTAAGTAAAAATAATTTCAGCTTTAATCTATTTCAGTCTTTTAGCATTTTGGGGACACTGCTATCTCTCTGACCTGATCCTTGGCAGCAGACCTGTGGAACAGGAGTCTCCCTCTCCATCCACATGTAGTCTCTTTGTGTCTTAGCTTCTCCTACTTGTCCCCGGTATGGGTATCTCCCATTGTCACTTTCTAATGCTCTATCTGACTTAATTTTCTTATGTTTTTTACAAAATGTAGCACTTGTCTAAGTGCCAATAGCCTGCCTGAACATTCCCTCTCTGTTTGTTAACTGAAACTGTTCCTCTTGTTTTCTCCGGTTCTTATCTCTCCCCATCTTTCTCACACTGCTTCACTTCATCTGCGGTCCAGAGGGTGAACTACAGGCTCCAACCCTATATAAAATCATTTATATTCCCCATGCTTTTCAGTGTACAACCATTTATAATCCCCAAGTTCTCCAGCCTCTCTTTGTGAATAACTCCTTACATCTTTCAGTCCATGAGTTTCACAGATTGTTATCTCAGTCCACTGTATTCAAACTAATAGAAGGCAGGCAATATCGTCATATCTATGGCATTTACACCATATTCATACCATTTGTTATTGTTGTTGCTAATCCTGAGATACAGCTTCACATTACAGGTCACGTTTTTGCCAGCTCCAGAGCCGAAATCCTGCAGTATCTGCAGTGGGCCTTCTGTGGTTATTGGCATTATTGGAAGTACTGTCTTTACACCAGGGATGTTATGGTGAGGTAGGAAAAGCTGTCCAATTAAGAGCTCGGCTTGGCTAATAGGGTTGTGTCTAACAACAAAATATTAATTAGCGAAAATGGTCACGCACACCAGGTAATGGAGAGAAAGGTGGGTGCTCTGGTGGAAAAGGGTTGGCTAGACCCCATAAATTGATACATAGAAAATCCACGGCACATCAATAATGTGCTAATTCAGTGCAATTTATTAGTGCAACAAATCCAGCACATATATATATATATAAAATATATTATTATATTTTATATATATATATATATATATATATATATATTATATAATATATATTTTATATATATAAATATAAAGAATTTTTTTGGTCAGATTATTGTACAAGCAACAACAAAATCTCATAGATGTCAAGTCTCAAAGTTTCGGCAGGTAATGTCTTTCTCAAGTAACATCAGATATATATAGAGGCATCCAAAAGAAGCAAATAGAAAATGAGGACTAAAGGAGGATGAAAATCTGTAGTAACAGTTACACATATGTGTGAAATGTCTGTGGACCAGAAAAGGCAAGTACGCGATGTATAGAAGTCGGTGCTCAGGAATATTGGTAAAGCACTCCCGGGACAGTAAGTAATACACAGGGTGACCTGAGGGAAGTAGCAGAGTGCGGGAGCAGACGTCCGTTGAATGTAGGAGAAAGCCGGGAGTGCTGTACCGTTATCCCTGAGCACCGGCTTCTCTTCCCCACGGACTTGCCTTTTCTGGTCCCCAGACATTTTCACAAATTGTACCTGTTGCTACCCGATTTAATCACCTTGGTCTCATTATCTATTTGCTTCTTTTGGACACATATCTATAATATATATATATATTATATATATACATATATATATTTAAATATATATATTTATGTATATATATATATTATATATATATATATATATTTATATATATTATATATATATATATATTATATATATATATATAGATAGATAGATTTATATCTATATATGTATCTATCTTTGTGATGTTACTTGAAAAAGGCACTACCTGCCGAAACATTGAAAATTGGCATCTATGAGATTTTGTTGTTACTTGTACAGTAATCTGGACCTTCCATTCTTTATATTAATCTGCTGTATCTGACACTAATTAATAAATTGAACATAACTAGCATATTATTGGTGTGCCGTGAATTCTCTATATACTAACACCAAAGTGTTGATTATTTCCAATAACAATTGTGAATGTAGCTCTTTGTAATCAGCAGTAACTCAGGTTGTACTGTGTCCCTAAATTCCACACTAGTAGGGCAACGTCCGTCATTCCAGTAGCTGTGTGTGGACAGAAACATGAAACAAAAACCGCTTTGGGCCCATAAAGTTTCCAATAAAAAAGTGAAAAACCCGGGGAAAAAAAATGGTGTGGCCATTTGTGGCTGCGTACAGGTGTGTTTTGTCTCCATGCACCTACCAGACCTGCTATTGGGAGATTTAGACACACAATATAGCCTGAGATACTGCTGATTGCCCAGAGCTCATCTATTTTTTATTTTTTCAGAAAACAATTTGGTTTAGACACATCCCCGAAGTAAAATTTTTCCAAATATCAAAATGATTTTCCTGCTACCAGGCTGTCAAATGTAAACCATAAGTATTTAGATTTGACAGCCCTTTTTATTGACTGGTAAAATGAACTTTATCTTCATATTGATTTCCCTTTCAAATTTTGTAAATTTTTTTTTTAAAAAGGGGAAAACAAAGGGGAAAGATGTGGATTTATTGGAAATATAGTCCCATGTGTCTCACTACTGGAACATGCAGTTATTTTAATACTTTTTCTAACAGACATCATGAACTTTTTGGACTACCCTATTAATGCCTATTTAGAATGGACCACTTGCCCTTGATCCTGTAAGGCCTTCTTTGCTTTAGCTTTGAAAAGTATTGGCTTTTTAGAAGTTTTAAAAATACGTGCATCAAGACTATGAAGAAGATTTTCATGTAACCTCTGTGACTTAGCTATTAACCTGCGCCCATATTATTTGAATGCCACTTCTGGAAATTGGATTTTCTTATTAATCAGTGACGGAGCTCTGAGTGCTATTCCTTTATTTAAAAATGAAATTTAGCCGAAGGGGATTTGAAACGTATGTGATTGCAAAAGGACACGCAATATCAATCCGGCAGTCAAAATGTAGACACAGTAATTTTGAAGTTGGTGGCAGAGGATAAAATGTGACATAGCTACTCATTGCTCTTCATCTCAGTGGCTATAGCTACTGAAGTGTTCATGTAAAAATGAGTTGTATTTTGTTATTTGCTCACTTGTCATGTTCCTCTTTCTATAAAACACATAAATTTGTTTTTACCGTAAATTTGCATTTTCATTCTTGTGCACAGGAAAAATTATATTTCCAGATAGAAATTTTGCCGGAGAATAACCGGGGGAATAAAGCGTTATTAGTTTGTTACTACAACATTCAATGTTGATTAGCTTTATTTACAAAAATGTGACAACCTGCATTTCATCTCTGGATGCATATGAAGGCTCATCAAGCACATTCACAGCCGTCCATCTTCATGTCTTTTGACAAATTTGACCCGATTCGGTCAACAAAGCCTTCCGTTGGGACTTTCCCCTCGTATGACCCAGCGTCTATGAGCTTTTTTTTTTATAAAAGATTCTTGATGCATTTCACTGAATTGTCTGTTGCCATTTCCAGAAATTAGTATTCCAGTCAGTTGCAGCTAACAGAGGCTAACTTGAAGCTTCTAGTGCAAAATTTGTAAACGGGTAAAGCCAGTACTAGCCCTCATGTACTTGTCTTCTGCTATGTGGCCATTAGGAGGCCATTGCTCTGGCAATTTCTACATTCCTGTAAGTAAATTACAGTATCCATTACTTAAATGGGTATTCTCACTGTAGTAATGCAATGCACATTTCCACGATATGTCCTCATTTATTGATTGTTGAGTTCAGCACCTCTTCAAACTGACATTCCAGACGCCAGCTTTGCAGAGAAGCACATCACATCGAGATTTCCACTTAAATTGAGCTATGTCTGGCAGTGCAGCTGGCCTTGAGATTGTACAAATGTCCCTTTATTTTTAAGATCAGTAGGAGTCCCGGATGTTAAACTTCACCAATCAGAATGTTATATCCTAGTAGTATGCCATAACATAATTATATAGAAAATATACCTTTAAATAGAATTTCCACCAAAAAAATAAAGTTGAAAATGTATTAGTTAAATTATAAGTTAAGGCGTCAATGTGGCAGCCATTTTTCCAAGAAAAACCAAAGGGGAACCATATTTGTTTTCACTTTTGGATTAAGTGTACAGTAAATTGACACTTTGTTCCCGACAAAATTGGAGTTATTCATCTTCTTTCAGGGCCCGGTTCACAACTGCATCAGAGACTCTTATGAGCCTCCTTCACAGAGGCTGTGCCAGATCCGTTACATGATGGACACCAACAGTGCCCAGCGAATCCCATTGACTACAGTGGGGTCTAACTAATATCCATCATTATGTCCAACATGTTAACAGAAAAAATAACATTGCATGCTGGGTTATTTTTTTCTGCTATTTAATGACAGAGGTTCTGAAAAGAATCTGCAATGCAAATATGAACCCAGCCTCAGAGGCAAACTTAAAAGTAGCAACCGATATGGTTAAACTTCTAGTTGTCACTTTTGACAACAATGACCATTGTTCTGATGCACACAAATGTTACCATCTCTGTAAGTAAATGTAACATAATTACCAAATGACTGATGTAAACGTATGTAGCCATATTTTAGGCTTTATAGGAAAATCCTCTTTATAAATGCTTGGATTGTCTTTCCATCTCTTACTTGCACAACTGGTGTGATGTTCAAATCCAGGGGGCATAAAGTAGAATAATGAAACATACTCAACTTTATGGAAGTACTTGAACATATGCAAATAGGTATAACGTTCTTTATAATAGCATCTCCATTTTTAAAAATAGCCTTAGAACATGTATACCATCATAGGTGTTAAGTATGTTGTACAGTTTGATAAGTTTACTGAAACATGTCCTAATAATATGAAATCTTTGATTTTTAGATTTATGGTGGAAAGCTGCAGTATAAATTTGATTGTGGCAGCGGTCCCGGCATAGTATCTGTTCAAAGCATCCATGTCAATGATGGTCAATGGCACACAGTGTCATTAGAAGTTGATGGGAACTATGCGAGACTGGTCTTGGATCGTGTCCATACTGCATCCGGCACCGCTCCAGGAACTCTTCGAACACTGAACCTTGACAACTTTGTATATTTTGGAGGTCATATTCGTCAGCAAGGTTCTAAACATGGAAGAAACTTGCCGGTTACCAATGGTTTTAGAGGTTGTATGGACTCTGTTTTTCTCAATGGCCAGGAGCTTCCCCTTTATTCTAAGATGAAGAGCTTAGTACATATAGAAGAATCTGTGGACATATCTCTAGGATGTTCTCTGACTGCTGCAGATGCTTGCTCTGGCAATCCCTGCCACAATGGTGGGGTATGCTCCCTCTTGCCCAATGGAGGTGTGTTATTCTGGATATTGTGTTTCTTATTGTAACTGAGCCAGATATACTGCATAACTGTGTTTATTTGTTGATGTTATTTAATGCTGTTCATAAGAGGCTGTATATTCCAAAACTGCTGATTACCAACTGTATAACATGTTCCCTTTTGTGCTGTAAAGTCTAGATTACAAAATCTATCTTCAGTTTTTATCTAGAGCCTCGCATACGATCATACATAAAAGAACTGATCCATCATTTTAATAGTGCTATTGTTAAAATATTAATGGAGCCA
The DNA here is from genome assembly GCA_025379985.1 of Phyllomedusa bahiana. Lineage (NCBI taxonomy): Eukaryota > Metazoa > Chordata > Amphibia > Anura > Hylidae > Phyllomedusa > Phyllomedusa bahiana. Next base: position 28,356 of record JAODAL010007081.1, read on the forward strand.
GAATGCAATACTGGTTTTATTTAAAGGAAGATAGAAACAAAATATAGCGCATAGAAAAAGAGCAGGGTTGTACATTAGAAATCTACATTTCTAAGTGTGTGCCCACAGTCTATATCCTCAGTCTGAATAAATCATTTTGGGCATTTAGAATATCCTAAAAATTATATTTTTCCAAGGTGCTGCCCCATGTTGTATTTAATATGGTGCACTCATTATTTTCAGTTAGGATAAATGCATTAATTTCTATAAAGGGCAACTTATGGCTGGTTGTGTGCAGATACCAGCCACTATTGACAATGCACTAGTATATATTTATACTAGCATTGCCTGTCTTAAAGAGCTGTCCCATCTCACACTTAGATGGCATGTTGATAGGATTTGCCATCAGTGTAAGATAAGTACAGGTCTGACCTCTGGCACTCACACCTATCTCAAGAACAGGCCACCAAAATTCCTACTTACACTTGGCTGTACTCAGGACTCCCACTGAAATGAATGGTGAGTAACCTCACATGTGCGACCACGTCTCCTTTCTGAAATGGAAGTTTTGAGGCTTGTCCCACCTCTGAGACTAACAAGTATAACACATAGATGGCATATCCCATCAATATGTCATCAATCTGTGAGATAGCAAAACCTTTTTAATAACCTACTGTATTGTTAAATTTTTAGGTTACATTGACAACATGTAGTCATCTATTTTAGAAAAAAAAAATTATTTGCTTTATTACAATATAAGGGTTAGCTGGGGAAAATATAGTCTCTAATAGCTATAGATAAGAGCCATGCAAAGTATGACTCTCTGCTCTCATAACATACTCCATACATATCAGTTTCCAGGCACTGTCTGATATTCATTTGGACTACAAGCAATATGGCTTCCAATTAGGATGGGCTTACCTCCATGGAGTCACAATTCAAAACAAGGGTTTATCAAGAAACCCCATATATTTAACTATAATAAGCACATATTTAAGATCCCCTTAAGAACCGTTAACTACGTACTGGTGGCCCATAATCTTCTAATATTTCTGTTTATTCTCAGGTTACTACTGTAAATGTACATCAATGTTCATGGGCACACACTGTGAGATTGCCATTAATCCCTGTGGAACCAACCCATGCTTGTATGGTGGAACATGCATTGTGGTGAAGGATGATTTCTTCTGTAAATGCAGAGGGGAATATAGTGGTGAGAGGTGAGTTGTACATAATTTTTACTATGTTGTTCTATTTTCTGTCTCATGAGAGATGGTGAAACACACAATACAATAATGTTTCTTTGTATTGCAGGTGTCAGTTGGGTCCATACTGCAAAGACAATCCTTGCAAGAATAGTGGTAAATGCATAGACAGTTTAGATGGTCCAGTATGTGAATGTGAAGCTGGTTTTCATGGAGAAAGGTATAGGATTTAATTGCTTGTTATGGTTTCAGGTGTATTCTTTTATATAGTTGTTGCTTATGGTTTTATATCTATTTTTGGTTTAATGTATTACTGCCAAGATACTAAATATTGCTTAGTCATGTTCTCCTATAAGGTCTTCAACTCTTTAACACACCACTGCATATTGTTCCTTATAGAAAGTACAGTAATTTATCACTAAAACCATTTAAAAATCATAGTTTTGGCACCTGATATCCCATCTAACATAAACTGTTTCCTCCGGATATCTATAGCAAGGAAAAAGTACATACAATACATTTCAATTGCAACTATCTTTTGTAGGCTTAGGAAACGGAATTCTATAAGCTTGTCCAGATAGTTATAAATTATTTTTAATTCAACAATAATTGTCTGCAAATATATAGAGTAAGCTGCCATCTTGGTTGTCTATAAATGTATAAAGTCAGCTCCCATCTTGGTTGTGTATAGTGAGACATTGGTCACTGCCAACATGGTGTTCCAAAGAGGAACTTCCAGACAAGCCATATTCTGATCTAAAAACCACATGCACAATTTACATGTACAGTTTTTAAAGCCAATAACAATTTATTGCTCCTTATTTTAGGTGTCTAATTGACATTGATGAATGCCAAGATAATCCATGTTCTAATGGTGCCCTTTGTGAAAATACCTATGGTGCTTACAACTGTACCTGCAGTCATGGATAGGGCGGAAAGCACTGTACGGAGATTGCCATCAATAAATACGTCTCGACGTCCTGGAATATTAGCCTGGCTGAGGTCATTGGGATTATTGTGTTCATAGCAGGAATATTCTTTATTGTCCTGATCTTTGTTGTGTGGCGAATAGTGGCAAGTAAAAAGAAGAAAAGGCAGCAGGAACTTGAAGACAAACACTCCGGAACTACTTCAGCATTTTTACAGAGACCATTTTTAGACCCTAAAGTGAACAAAAATATCTACTCCGATATTCCACCACAGGTGCCAGTCAGGCCCATATCCTACACTCCAAGCATTCCAAGTGACTCTAGGAATAATCTGGACCGGAACTCTTTTGAGGGATCTACAATTCCAGAACATCCAGAATTTAGCACTTTCAATCCAGATTCTGTGCATGGACACAGAAAGGCAGTAGCCGTTTGCAGTGTTGCTCCAAATCTGCCACCCCCTCCTCCATCTAATTCTCCATCTGACAGTGACTCCATACAAAAACCATCCTGGGATTTTGACTATGATGGTGAGCATGTGTCTAATTTTAATTTATAGCTTTTCTTCTGTGTTATGGCTAGTTAAACTATGCGGGGGTCCTCACCTCTTTATATCATGCAAATCCTGTGACACCGATTTTTTTTACTCTTTTTTTCAGCCAACTTTGATAGAGAAGTGAATAGAGTGGTGGGTCTGTATGGACTTGGCTTTTGTCATTCGCATTTTGAGACTTTCAGAGACTTCAGTGAAGAGAGCCACTTGCAAGAACAGACTCCTCTTTATTCACTTATGCAGAAAGTTGCTTTCATGATTTATTTTCATGTTTGATGATGGTCCCAGCAGAGGGACCTATACCTATAAAGCATTTAAAGGGGTTGTATCATTTCATTAAATGTTCTTCAGAATAAGGTGACAGTGAAAACAAGCAACTTTGCAATTGGATGTCATTAGCAAAGCTGTCTAGTTTTCACAGTATCCCTTATCTTCTGTTTCTGTAAACACAGTTCCCCAGTGTGGTCGGATCCCTCCTCCTTTCATGTCATTGGCTGACAGCTCTACAAATTTACATTCTGTCTGGCCCCCGGTGGTATTCACGGGAGCATGCATTCCTGCCTCTCTCACTCAGAATAAGGGGCCGGGAGCATTTCACTCTGCACAGCCAGAAGAAACACACTAACACTGCAGCCGTTTCTACAGTCAGAAAACAGCAGAATTGTTCCTCAGTGCCTAAATGCTGCTGTGTGTAAACAAAGCAGTGAGATCTGTGCTGCTCTGGATGAGTTTGTAGAAGACTGGATTCAACTGTAACAAACCTCCAGCTATGAGAGGAGAAGAGATCAGTGCTCTGAGTTCATAGAAGACTGTATAGACTGAATGCAAGCCTGTGGTATGTAAACAACTCTTACAAAATACGACTGCATAGGGAGAGGACACAGTGACATGTGGACTCAGAGAGGGAGGGAGGGAACACACTGACTTGGAGCGAGCATGAACAGTGAAGGGGGGATCATGTCATCCCCCTTCAGTTAAGAAACACCCAGCTGGGAGGGGAAGAAACGCCCCTGGATTTCAGGAAATGAAAGAATCAAGTTTCAAGAAAACAGCCGAACTGATAAAGCAATGCATCCCCTTTAAGGCAAATCCTGTGGATCTGCCATAAATGTTTAAACTCTCTAAGCAAAGTTACAAAAATGTATAATATTAAATATATAGTGTGGTATGCTACATTCAAAAGGGACCTCCCAGAAGGACTTATATCTCCGAAGAATAAAACTAGTGGACATAATGACCTTTATCAATTCGTGAAATTAGCAATCAAATGCTTGAATTAATTAAATTCGCGTGGAAGCTTTCCTTTAAAGAGGAATAGCTCTGTAGTATTGAAAGTAAAACATAAAGCATTTAAGGCCAATGAAACTGGAAGAACTAAAGATTTATACTAAGTCCTAAATAAAATAAAAAAATGATGGAAGACTTTTTACTTGGTAATTTCTTATTCGTGACTAGATAGAAGACCTAGGGCCTTATGCATGAAAACTGTCTAGCAGTAAGACTGTCTTTGTTGCCCATAGCAACCAATCAGAGCTCATTTTTTATTTTTCCAGAGCACTATATGAAATGAAAGTTGAGCTCTGGTTGGTTACTATGGGCAACAAAGACTCTTACTCTTAGACCGTTTATAAATTGTTGTAGGATTTCCTTACCTTTCCTTTGGGGGAAATGGAGAAACAGTACAGCGCACAATATATGTTTAGATTCCAGATATTAAAGGCTGTACTTTATAAAAAATAAATAAATAAATAAAACCTTCTATATAACCACAGATTTTATAATTTAACCAAAACATTGCACTCACTTCTGTGAGCTCCCCGGTTACCCCAGTATTTGTTTACTTTTGGTCAGCATTTGACCACTGCAGCCAAACAATGGCCATAGCAGTCACATGCACTTACATTGATGTCACCGCTCAGCATGTGAATGGCCTGGGAGCAAAGATGAAACAACAGGCGTCTGCTGTGGGCAGCAGCATTTACATGTCAACCTGAAGTAATCAAACACCAGGGCGACCACCGTAGCGTTAACGCTTGATCACCAGTTATGGTATGCAACTTGGGGATTCTTCTAACTTTTGAATTATTATTATATTACTGAGGTAAATGGTTTCCTTACTGTCAGCTACAGCAGTTCATAGGATTCCTTTAGTGAACAGTGTGGTTAAATAACTATATGGGCTGTCTCAGCTCATCCAGCCACTTAAGAGTAGAAATAGGGGTATAATTCACTCTAATCTTTTTATGTCTATTTGTTTTTGTCATTTCCTATGACTTTATTGGTAACAGTTATTCTCAGCTGATGAACGGACAATTAAGTGCTGGATAATGGTTAAGTTTCAGCATGTTGGCTAAACTCTTCATGTTTGATTTAATATGTTTGGATATATTTTTGCTATTCTATTGAGAATGATCTATGTATTAGTTGTTTAAAAGAGAAGAATATAGGGAATATCCTTTTTACTACTTATTTGTGTTGGTCAATTTATTTTAGGTATTAATACTAATGTGTTATAGTATGTGCTATAATTCCATGCAAAACTTCTTGATCACCCAACCACCACTGAATAGTTTTCAGAGGTGTTACACACAGGATACCAGAAGGTGCTTAGCTGAAGCACAGTAGGTGACGAAGTTCCTCTACAGGACCATCTTCCTTCCGAAGTATAAGGATACGTCCACACGGCATATGTATGCCAATCGGATTCTGTTTAAGAATCTGGCCGGTATTTTATCGTCTTTTCCAAGGTTTTGGGGGATGGTTCTTTCTGCGGTTTGCGGATTTGCCTGCTTCCCATAACCACTGAATTGCACACCTTCTGTCTGAAAACCCAGTTTGAAGATTGTGCACGTTCCAAATTTTTCAGAACGCCGGCGGCTGAAAATCGGTTCAGTGTAGACTACTGAACAGATTTTCTTTTAAAGCCTGTGAGGATGGTTTCTTGTCGGTTTTCAGACGCTTTCCAAATCCACAAACTGTCTGAAAATCCGACCAATAAACCATGCCAAGCTAAGTCTTCTTTCTTTTGTGGCATTTTAAGAGGAGTTTCCAGTTTAATAAACCCATTTCCATATACTATACCTTATAAGTGATTTCAGATAAATTGAAGAGGACTTTTCTTCAAATTCTAATTTCTTGGCTATTGTAAAGAATAGGTACAAAGAGTGTCTAGCTCTGGAGGACCTTCTCTCCTACATTACAAAAATAATTCATTGATGTTAAAGTGGTGGTTTTACAGAGAAACTGAACACTTACATCCCAGGTTTTCCCACAGATTACAGCTTATTTCTAACATTTTGTGTTCAGCTTATTGTCAAGGAACCCTTATAACCTTATAAATACAGATTATCCAAAGCAAAGCTGCCTTAGTTTGACAGATCTTGTTAAATACCAAGTATAATAAAGACCAGACATATAGATCCTAAAGTGTTAGAGGCATGGTTGTAATAATGGGAACTTTTATTAGTCATCAAAGTGACTGTTTGAACTCTAATATAATATGCACTCATCCCTAATTTATTGGACTGTGGAGTACTTTACTATGAGTCCCGTGGCTTTATATACTTTATTTATAAGCTTAATGTCTGTGAATAAAATGTACTCTTAATTATATATAATAGATTTGAGGATTTGTTTGGACGTTTTTCAAGTTGGCTTCTTTACAACATAGAATTTCAGTTCTCTTATCTCGCTTCTCAGAGGCACAATATTTCCAATTTTACAATATCCATATTTTGTAAACAATTTAAAAGTCGGCAATAATCCCCCAAAGAACGATCCACGCTGTTGTGCACATGTAATCTCAACAAAACCATTGTACCAAATTGCTTTTTTTCTGCCTTTGAGATTTGTTCTCGATGTTGTGTCATTTCAGTTATTGTATCATTTAAAAGTAAATTTGTGATTGGTACTTTAAAACATATTTTATTGCTGCTTTGCCTGAACTGAACATCTACAGACAGCCCTCTGGGAAATGATCAAAGGTAGATCTTATTAATTGAGTGTCCTTAACATTGAGACATTGTCTCTTCTTTTGCGCTTTCAGCTAAAGTTGATCTTGACCCATGTCTTTCAAAAAAATCTCTGGATGAAAAGCCTTGTCATCTCTACAATCCTCGGGAGAGCATGTCTGAGATTCAGTCCCTTAGTTCCTTCCAGTCAGAATCCTGTGATGATAATGGTATGTATGAGATTTCATTCTCGCAGACATATGCATATGACAATGAAAATATATAACTTTCTCTAGACAGCTGGGCTATGAGAAGCTTGTACATCATGATATGTGTGTGAAAGACAGAAAATGTCATTTATTTCCCCTTAGACTGTGTTCTTTTCTTCTTGTAAAACTAAATGATAACACCTATATTTTTTAGCATTTAAGCATAAGGTGAAAATAAATACATGATCGGAAGAATCAAAGTGGTTTTGTAAAGAAGAAACTTAAGATTTAAAAGGGTATTACTGGACTAAAACAAGGCCATCAATGTATAACTGAAGAACGTTCAAGCCCACATCAAAATGCTAAAGTTTTGCAGTGCTTTTTATTTTTTACATAGGCATAGTGTGGCAGTAGTTGGTTCTGCAACTCAGTTGCATCCCCTAGAATAGGATTGAATTCTGGTACCAGGCACAGCCTCCATTATGGACAGCAAGGATACCTATGATGGCAATTGGGGGAGGCGTAGCACACCTTAGTGATGTCACAGAGAGAGGGCACTGTAGAAACCTTTTGTGATGGACTCCATGCATGGATGTTCATTCATCTTAATTAACATCATGTAGTACTAAACTGTAGTGGGGTAAATGTATGGGCAGGGAAGGCTTCCCTTTACCAAAATCAGCTGTTTGCTATTGATATTGGACCCAACCATTCACTGTGGTAGGATGGCATCAATATAAAAGGGATTTTCTCTGTTAAGATAACCATTTTAAATCCATTGGTGCATGCCTATACCAGAACAGCATACTACCAGGCGCTATATATATATATATATATATATATATATATATATATATATATGCACACAGACACATACAGCCTTTCTATAACCACTTTAAACTGAGCATAGATTCTTACAGTTTGAAGAAAACAACTTTCCTAGGAAGTTACCTTTGTCCCCAGCTTGGTGCCATAAGCACCACATCTACTATTCAGGTTTCTTTATATGATTTTTACATATGTTTTAGTGTTTATTCTATAGACATTTTAAACATTATTCTACAGAAACCATACCCTTCCTTCAGAGGGTGTGAAGCAGAGTAATGCTGATTTACAGTTTGGTAGTATAAAGTGCTTATACCCAGACTCTCGTGTGGAAGAACTACTCATCTTGATTAGTGGTAATTAAATCTTCTTGTTAAGGTTAGACACTGGTACATTAGTGCAGATTCAACGTCATTCCTTATTTCTCTTTATAAGGACTTGCCTGTTAATCATATACTAATGCTTGCTCTTCTATAATCAATGCCTGAACATTGAAAAATGACACGTTTATGGCCTTTCTACTGCAGTTGGTTAGCAAATTGCTAGGTAAATGTGAAGCAGAAGTTGTCTCTTCCTATAGGTCTGTGGTAAAGATGTCTCTTTTTCTCTCATGCTGCGGCTACAGTTCCTATATGGATCAAATCACCTCTGAGCGAGAGCAGAGTTTGACAAAGGGCACATTGTAAGTTTGATAAAATTGGTAATAAAGGAAGCAGTTAAAAATGCAATATAGGTACATAATAAACAATAGACTTATAAATCTAGAAGTATAGCAGTGGTCCTGTGACCAATTGTAGAGAAATAACACTGATCCAAAGCCATGAGATGTATAGAAACAATCGGTGCCCTCTCTTTCATTCTAGTGTTCTAGCTGATTTTACAGTTTCCTACTTATCACTGAATTCCAGATTTATTAATGTTCATAAGTGATATAGATTTTCACATCCTTTACTCATTCTTAATGTTAATGTGGATCTACAGAGAGACTTCATAGTTATATATCACCGACACATTCAGTACGACAACCTTGTTCTAGGTTTGAGAGTGTAAAACTGTCAGGTTACTATAAAATCCTAAAGGGTGCAATGCTGCTTCCTTTATTGCCTTTCTTAGTGGGTTTATTATAACTAAACATTTTTTCTTTAGTTTTTACATTTAGAGTCCATGTGCAGTACTGTGATTCCTGGTGTTGTGTTTTGTGATTGTATATGATATTCACTTTATTTTGCACACTTATTTTAAGAGGTAATGTTTTATGGTGGGCATGGATGTATCATAAGCTGTAATGTTTGCATCTGTGATGAACCATCAGGAATCTGTTTTATCAATCTCAATATTTATTGAGTATGTAAAACTATTTCTGTTCACTTGTCATTTTTGCTATACTTTGAGCACTTCCTATGTTGCTAAATGCAATAGCTATAATTGTTGTTACTTTTGATACACCTTCCCATAAAAAAATACAGATGTAGTAAAGATTATTTGGCAGTGATGACTTTGCAGAGATGTACACAATCTTCCCCTAGAAGTCACCCCTCAAATATCGTCTAAGCAATGAACTGGCAAGAATAAAATACAAATCATCCTTGTTCTAACCTTGTTGGATAAGGTCGGTCACATCTTATAGATTACTTTAATTTTAAAAGCAACATATTAACATAAATGTTTCCCCACTGGGCAAGTCCTCCCCCAGTTCTAACTCTTCACCATCCTGTTGTGAACCTTCGACTGTGACCTGGCAATCAAACTCATAATCATTGTGAACAGAACACAGTAAAGTAAAGTGAGAATTATTAGGACAAGGTTAGAATTATGGCATCAACAAACTTTGGGAAGGGAAAATGGGTCATTTCTGGCTAGGTATTTGAAAAGGAGGCTGAACCAAGAACATGTCGCTCAGTTAAATATGGTGGGTGGCATTAACACTCCACTAGCCCACCACTGCCCTCCCAACCAGGCCAGAAGAGTCAGGAGTCCAATTAACTTGGCATGTCTCTCCTATTTCAGAACACAACAAAAGTCAATGAAAAAAGCTTGAACATATATATATATATATATATATATATATAAAAATATATATATATATATATATATATATATATAAAAAAAAACCTTATATACATCATTTCCTTGCATGGGCCAGGGAGAATCTATAATGGACAAAGGAACACACTTGTCCTACTGGAGATGATGCTGGAGATGTCAAGGAGAGCACTGTGCATCAGCCACTGTTGTCATCAGACAAGCCTGTGGTTGTGGTGGTGTTACGGTGAGGGCAGGCGTCTTGTCAATACAGAACTGCCCTACATGTTGTGAATGCTACAGTGACAGTCCTCTACTACTTGAATAACATCAATAATCCAGTCATTGTGCCTCTGCATAAATAACACAGGGCTAATTTCATCTTTATTTACGACAATGCTCTTGCTGTTTGAGGTTGCATGATTAGGAAACGGCTGTTCAGTGATGAAAGTCGATTCACTCTGAGCAGAGCATGGTAGTGTAGTTAGGTACCTTGCCAGTCATCTAGCATGCAGACCACGCTGATGTAAATGGATACAAATGGTCTGACGTGACACTTGGGTGCATCTTACCTCCCTTAAATGTGCCTGGAGTTGTGAGGCAATGATCATCCAATACCACATTACATTGTTTACAATAAAGCGGTCATCAGTGTGTGATGTAACCAAAGTCCACTTCTTTGCCTTTCTGTAACTCTTCTGGTCTCTCTCTGTTACAACCTGCTGATGACACTCAATGATCCTCTAAGCTCAGTGGCCACTTCCGTCGGAGAGCATCCTGCTTGAAGCCTCGCAACAGGGCGATACTGTCAATCAGCGGTAAAATGTTGTTTTGGTATCATGATGTCAATGTGAACAGCATCATGAGCAGGACTATTTAAATTCCAATTCAATTTGATCACCTAATTATATTGAAGGATTCTGAGATCAAACACTTGTCGTGAATTTTGCCATTAAGTTCCTTGTTAAGGTACATTCACATGGCTTATTTTAAAGCGTAACTGCGCACGCATTTTGCGCTTTATACGCGGCAAAATTTTTGCCGTAATTACGGTAATTCATAGCTCTCATACACGCCACTGACAATTCGAGTGAATGGGGCCAGCCCCCCGTGCTTTTGGAGTATGTGCTCATTAGCACGTGTTTCCAAAACACCCGGTGTATTAAGCCGTGCGAACATACCCTTAGAGATCAGCTAGTTTGTAAAAGGTACTGAAACACTGAACAGTTTGACATGTGCATTATGTATCTGAAAAAGGCTCAGGGCATGAGCCAAAACGTTTCCCCTAAGCTAAGCATTTCGGAATAAGGAACACTCTAATTTTTATATACTACTTGGAATTTTGCAATCTTTCATATGTATGTATGTATGTGTGTTGAAATATACAGTTGAAGCCAGAAGTTTACATACACTGTATAAAAAGACACATATGCATGTTTTTCTCACTATCTGACATGAAGTCAGAATAAACCTTCCCACTTTTAGGTCAGTTAGGAGTATCAAAACTATCTGACATGAAGTCAGTATAAACCTTCCCAGTTTTAGGTCAGTTAGGATTATATTTGCCAAATGCCAGTATAATGAGAGATATTTTTTAAAGTGCCATCCACTCTGTAAGAATTTGCCTGAGTAGTGAAGCAATGTATTTTGTCTTTTTGTTTAACTAAGCAATGTGCCTATCTCCAGAGCCACTAAGCATATCATGGGCTTATCCTTGCTAAGTTTCATGTTATGAAACTTAAGAACAGGGAAACTGCTGAACTTGATCTAGCTTTAAGATGCCAAACCTCAGTTGCATACGATTGTGCAGGTAGTATATTGGCCCTAAACCTATTGGAAGTTTCCTCTTAAAGGGAATCTGTTGTCAATTTTTTTTCTTCATTTATTAAATCAAGATCCTGATCCATATACTTTTCCTCTCAGTTGTTTTTATTTCCTGATTGTAGATTTCTCAATTCGGCCGACTATATATGATTGTGGGGAAGACATTCTTGCTTGCACTGCTTTAACAGCAGTCAGAGAAATACTTTACAGCAGCTTCATGCCCATAGGATTCTTAAGACAGATTTTGTCCCATAGACTTGTATAGGAGAGTTTTCACTGATAAGGGAGGGGAGAGGGGGAGCGGTGATATCTCCTCTTATGACTGGTGGATTCTGTGTTATCTATACATAGTGGTGTCTCCTTTCAGTTTGACCCTGCTTTTACTGATAATGAGCACACTGCTGAAAAGCTCTCTAAACAGAACAGGAAGTGTCATACGATTATTAGGCTTAATGGCCAAAGTGAAAACTGCAGGACTTAAGAATTATTAAAAAAATACTGAAAGTGATATGGAAAAAAAAAAAAAACATAACCAAAAATTCCTAAAAAATGTGTTTACCATAAAAATGTGAGTTAAACAATAAGTCATTTTTTGATGACACATTCCCTTTAAATGAGGGTTATTTTTTTATTTAGTATCCTGGCTTAAACTAATTTATTTAACATTAAAGCGTCATTGTCACATTTTCCGGCTTGATATTTTTAGACCAAAGTGGTTGATGACATGTTTGTTTTCCTTCTTCTGGATCAGCAGGGGTAAATTAACAGAGCAGAAAAAGTAAATCGGGTCAGTCACCCGCTGCAGCAATCCTCCTGTGCCTGTGTCTCTGCATACAGATGAGGGCGCGCCGACTTCTTGTTTGACAACAAGTTACTGATGCCAGTTAAATGATGTTTGTGAAGTCCAGCACTCAGAAATTAAAACAATAAATCTTTATTCCACTACAGTAAAATCCTGTTGGCATATAACAGTCATCTTATACATTTCCAACCAGACTGGCTCTTCCTTTTAGATAGCATCTTGTAATGTTTTGAAAAACCAGTGACAAAGAAAATTCCTAAAATGGGGCGTAATACAATTATCAGTTTAATGTATTAAAGATTTATTGTGTAATTACTTTGGTGTTGGAATTTTCAGATCTCATAACTGACATCCCTATGTCATTTTTACATAACCTGCGACTTAAAGGGAACCTGTCACATAGTTTATACCCCCCTTACTGAGGGCAGTACAAGCTAATGTCAGACCTGCTGTTTCCAGCACTGTGTCCCTTATTCTGTAAGATGCTGCAGTTTAGAGCATTTAATTCTCAAATCTGCAGTTTTCAGGCAAAAAAAAGAGTAATGAAAAAAATCTATTTTTTCATACCCCACCCACCTGAGGCTAGCCCCGCCCACCTCATAACTGATAGGCCTCGTTCACACGGCTTATTTCAGAACGTATTTACATCGGATTGCCGATCGTAAATACGTTCTGAAATCAGTTGAAAATCAGTTGCAAATAAGTGCCACTAAGTGTGGCACGTATTTGTAACTGATTTCCCGATGGATTCACCATCTCCAATCATTGTAGGTGGTGAATCCGTCCGTAAATGATTGACATGCACATTGTTTTTCCGCCCGGATTGCCGTCGTCAATCCGCGGCGGCAATCCGGCACGGAAATACGCGTCGTGTGAACGACGAGCCATATTTTCTATTGAAATCAATAGAAAATGGGCTGTTACTTATTTCTGACTTATTTCTGACTGATTTGCCGACGGATTGACGATCGTCAATCCGTCGGCAAATCCGCGGCGAAATAAGCCGTGTGAACGAGGCCATAAATGTATTACTTTGAATAGGTAGTCTTTGGTGGGCGGGGCTAACACCTGCTCATGAATAAGATTTGAGCATTAAATACTCTAAAACTACAGCATCTTACAGAATAAGGGACACAGCTTGTGCTGTCCTCAGCAAGGGGAGCATAACCTATGTGACAGGTTCCCTTTGAAAAGGGGTTGCAGGTTTGGTATAAATAATGCTTAATCACTGTAGCAATTTATAGTTCTAGCCCTAAGGTTTTATCTTTAGGTTTTTTACCATCTTTCATTTTAAATTTATTTTTTTTATGTCAGTGAATAGCGTTAAGCTTCAGAATTAGATAGGACTAGCTCGGTCTGAACTGAACTTTGCTGACAATCACATGAAAATCATAAAATCAATCATCAGCCATTTTCCAGACAGGAAAAAAAAATGTTTCTGATCAGTGAATGATAAATTTTTGCAGTCCAACAACGAAAGTAAATGGATTGGCACCAGCGAAGAGTTGAATAAAAATCCAAGTACTTTATTTAGAAAATATTAAAATAGCCACAGACAAGCCTCATGGAGAAACACACCGTGTGCAAACACAGACTGTCATAGGGGTGGACAGCTGACGCGTTTCGGTATGTTTCTCCATGAGGCTTGTCTGTGGCTATTTTAATATTTTCTAAATAAAGTACTTGGATTTTTATTCAACTCTTCGCTGGTGCCAATCCATTTACTTTCGTTGTTGGACTGCAATTATAAGCGTGTCATGAGCGCGGATTGAGGCACAGTGTTACCACGAGTCAATCAGACCGAATATGCAAAGGTGAGCTGCCTTTTTTCTCTATTTTTATTGAATGATACATTTTTGTCTGGAGAAGCGAATGATTTTCAGAGTGCACAATTTAGGTTATGCTGAACGAATCGGAACAGCAACACTATTAAAGAATCAGAAGATTTTTGTTTTCACTCTATTCACAGCGTATGTCCAAGGTAGACATGAGGAGGATTCCTCGACATACGCCTCTGACGGACACCTGTAATGTATGGCAATGAGTGCTGCTGCTGTTTTATGCACTTAAAATAAAATAAATAAAAAACATCAAGCCCAATGTATACATTCTTTTGGTCTCTGTCAGGTAGTGGAAGTTCATAGATAAATTTACTGGGAGCTTTTCCAGAGCATACAGCTAAAGGTCCAGTGCTAAAGCCGTACAAAGATACAATTCATGCAGAGGCAGTGATCATAAACATTGCTGGTCCTGATCTTAGCTGAGAAGCTGATACCATTGTATTCAGTGTAGACCATGTGCTAGAACTAAATCAGCCTGGATTCACTCAAGACTGATTCATTGTAGCAAGGCACCAGATTTGTGCAGCGAGGGATGTATTCAGCTCACAGAGAGAGTCAAGGGCAGGACTAACTGTATATTGGTTTATAGTATCTGCACATAAACAAAGAGTGTTCTCGTTTACTGACAAGAAACAAGTATCTTGAATTTCATTTCCTCAGTGATTGAGAAGATAAAACTTAAACCGAAAACCCCATTAGTCGCCATAAGAGGATCGGTGACATCTGATTTGTCTGTTTTAGAAACTTGTGTTTCCTGTGAAGTAACAATTGTGTAGCATCTTCTGTTATAGCTCTGCGTTGTGCTGTTCCTCTATTATTCCTTCAAGAAATGTTCCAAGTAGTGTGACCCTGCACTAGCTGACTGCCAGCACTGAATGTCAGACTAGGCAGAGAGGCACAGCCAATTGGTAGTTCCCAGCTGACAGATTCAGTAAAACATCTCTAGAAGGAATAACAGAGGAACAGCACAAGACAGAGTTATAAGAGAGGATGCTCTGTGCCCAATTTGTCATTTTCCCTTCACAGTGTAGTGTTACAGGGTCTAGGGGGGAAAAGGGGAGCAGGTGTGTTAAATTTGGTGTTATGGCTCTCACACTCTCTCATAGTGGTCACTGGAGGTTCCATATGCAACCTCATGGCACATAATTATATGAGGATCTGAAAAAAAGAATTGTTGCTCTACATAAAGATGGTCGAGGCTATAAGAAATTTGCAACACCCTAAAACTGAGCTGCAGCCCAGAGTCCAAGACCATACAGATTTTTAACAAGACAGACTCCACTCAGAACAGATATCACTATGGTCGACCACAGAAGTTGTGCTCAATGTCATCTAGGGATTGTTTTTTTTCAAAATAGATATATGAGTGCTGCCAGCATTGCAGCAGAGGATAAAGGGGTGGGGGGTGTCAGTGTTCAGACTATATGCTGCACACTGCATCAAATAGGTCTGCATGACTGTCATCCCAGAAGGAAGTCTCTTTTAAAGATGATACAGAAGAAAGCTTCCAAACAGTTTGCTGCAGCCCAGAGGCCAAGACCATACAGATTTTTAACAAGACAGACTCCACTCAGAACAGATATCATTATGGTTGGCCACAGAACATGGATTACTGGAACCATGTCCTGTGCTCTGATGAGACCAAGATAAACTTATTTGGTTCAGATGGTGTCAAGCTTGTGTGGCTACATCTAGGTGAGGAGCACAAATTGTGTATTGCCTACAGTCAAGCATGCTGGTGGTAGTGTCATTGTTTGGGATTGCATGAATGCTGCCAGCTTTGAGGAGCTACAAACCAAAATGACCACTGACTTGCTTAAGAAAATGAGGGTAAAGGTGCTGGACTGACCAAGCATGTCTCCAGACCTAAACCCTATTGAGCATCTGTGGGGCATCGTCAAATGGGAGCTGGAGGAGCACAAGATCTCTAACATCCACCAGCTCCATGATCTTGTCATGAAGGCATGGAAGAGGATTCCAATGGCAACTTGAGAAGCTCTAGTGAATGTATGCTCAAAAGAGTTAAGGCAACACTGGAAAATAATGATGGCCACACAAAATATTGACACTTTGGGCACAATTTTTCCATTTTCACTTAGGGGTGTACTCACTTTTGTCTTCAGCGGTTTAGACAATGATTGCTGTATGTTGAGTTATTTTGAGGGCACATTAAAGTTACAGTATTATACAAACTATACACTGACTACTTTACATCGTATCAAAGCGTCATATCTTCGGTGTTGTCCCATGAAGAGATATAATGCAGCACATGGAAATGTGAAGGGTGTGTGTGTGTATGTATGTGTGTATATATATTCCTTCAGAAATGGGCAACCCAACCACAGCTTTGTGGAAAGAGAGATGTTACCGCAGAGAGAGGTGGCAAGTAACCTAAGGAAGCTTGTGTAAGCAATTCTGGTAATAGTATTTATTGACCTTTGCCTACATATCTACAGCTGCTCAATGAAATGGCAATATCCCTTTAGGATCTTCACAGATGGACTTCAAACTTGTAGATTTAGCCCTTATTTCTTATGTTTACACATGTTTTATATGTCTTATGTGAGTACCTATTGTTGTGCTTTATATACAAGTTTCAGAAACTGAATTTATCAGTAATCATCAACACATACAGTTGAAACCAGAAGTTTACATACACTTTATAAAAAGACACATACGCATGTTTTTCTCACTATCTGATATGAAATCAGAATAAACCTTACTGTTTTAGGCAAATTAGGGTTACTAAAATTATTTATATTTGCCAAATGCCAAAATAATGAGAGAGAGAGAATTTTTTAAGCCTTTTCTTATTACTTTCTGCAAAGTCAAAAGTTCACATGCATTTCTTCAGTACTTGGTAGCATGGTCCTTAAATTGTATCATTTGGGTTAAATGTTTTGGATATTCTTCTACAAGCTTCTCACAATATTTGGTAGGAATCTTGGCTCATTCCTTCTGACAGAACTGGTGTAGCTGAGCCATTTTGTAGGTCACCTTGCTCACACCTGTCTTTTCAAATTTGCCCATAAATTTTCAATAGGATTGAGATCAGGGCTTTGTGATGACCACTCCAAAACATTGACTTAGTTATCCTTAAGCCACTTTGTAACCAGTCTAGCAGTATGCTTCAGGTCATTGTCCATTTGGAAGACCCATTACCGCCCAAGCTTTAATTTCCTGGCTGATGTCTTGAGATGTTACTTCAGTATTGTCACATAATCTTCTTTCCTCATGATGCCATCTCCACCAGCACCTCCTGCAGCAAAACAACCCCACAAAATTATGCTGCTACCCCCATGTTTCACAGTTGGGATGGTGTTCTTAGGCTTCCAAGCTCCTCCTTTTTTCCTCCAAACGTAACAATAGTCATTATGGCCAAACAGTTTAATTTTAGTTTCATCAGACCACAGGAAATGTCTCCAAAAATGTAGGTCTTTGTTCCTGTGTGTATTTGTAAACATGTATTTGGCTTTTATATGTTTCTTTTGGAGTACTGGCTTATTCCTGGCAGAGTGGCCTTTCAGCCGATATTGATATAGTATTCATTTCACTGTGGATAATCACATATGGGCAGTACTATCTAAAGTGCCTAACTCCTAGACAGCTTACAATGCACCACATTTATCATAGTGTTAATATATTTGGCGCAGGTTAGAACTGTCTGGTCTAAGTTTGTACCATCTTTAAGTTGGCTTACTTTTACCCAAGAAACTGCACCAAAATTCTGGCACATTTTTGTTCCATTTAAGCCATGCCCCTTCCCCCCGCAAACCACACCCCTTTTATGAGGCCACACCCCCTTTGTCAGATGAGGAGCAGATGCATCTGAAACTGTCTAAAACACATAGTAAATGTGGTGCAACGCTTGTAAGACAATAATTTTGGCACAAATTGAGCCAGATTTCTGGCTATTCTCTTCCTGATATCTTGGCTGATGTCTTTAGACTTTCCCATGATGTTACACACAAAAGCAGTGTGTTTCTGGTGTGGATTAAAATGCATCCACAGAAAAACTCTCTTTCTCTCTCTCTCTTTCTATATATATATATATATATATATATATATATATATATTATATATATATATATATATATATATATATCTCATTTTGTTAATCTTAATTGACCTAAAACAGGTAAAGTTTATTCTGATTTCATGTCAGATAGTGACAAAAACATGCATGTGTCTTTTTATATAGTGCATGTAAACTTCTGGTTTCAACTGTGTATTTTATCATTGTATATAATAATATTTCCTAGTTCGGGGCAGTAATTTTATTCCGGCTTAGTTCTGTCTGGAAAGTGTGTAATAATATACTCAAAAACTATAGAATGACATCTCCGGCGGTGTACTTTTATTCATTCATTTTAGAAGACTAAGGCATGGCTAATGAAATGGTGTACAGTATGTAATTTCACAGAAAGTATAAAATACTTGTACAGTTACCTCCATAGGCTTGTTTTAATGTCTTTTTTCTTCTTACCTTTTACAAGCTTCCATTGTGACAGTAATACACCTTGTCAATGCTGTTGTTGACTCGGTGCAAAATGAAGGTATATATGTGTATGTGATATTATTGCTGTGCTTTGCATTCTGGCTGCCTAATCCATTGTTCATGACAACTTTGCATGTTTTTATATGGATGCCTGTTTGTCAATGTAATAACATTGTTTTTCAGTACTATATGTATATATATTACCTTTATCTCCTATATTGTATTAGATAGTCACTGTCTAGTTTACTTATATTTCTTTTATCAGAATGATACTGTTTCCACATGACTGCCCTTTCACAGAATCTGCTAT
The DNA here is from genome assembly GCA_025379985.1 of Phyllomedusa bahiana. Lineage (NCBI taxonomy): Eukaryota > Metazoa > Chordata > Amphibia > Anura > Hylidae > Phyllomedusa > Phyllomedusa bahiana. Next base: position 47,303 of record JAODAL010007081.1, read on the forward strand.
AAATAAACCTAGGTGTTTTATGATGAGGGGAAGGTAATATGTCATATGTGTGTCTATTAACCACATAGCACTTTTCAACTCTAGTAAAATTTAAAGTTATGACTCTAAATCAACGAAAACTATACACCAAGGACCAAGTAACAGATGCTCAGTTAAGTTTCTTGTAGACAGTAAATAAATTGATACCATCCTTAGCTTGTCAGTGAACACATTGGAACTGCCATTACAACTGGAATAAACTCTGCAGGTATATGCCTCTTACTGTAAGGTGGAACATCTTGACGTTCCACAAGTAACACATCTGGCCGCTGCTTGTCTTTTTCCCAGTATGCTTTATATTGGATGCAGTGGAAAAGGCAGTCATTATGGAAAACATTCCTTGTGTAGATTGAATTGATGCTTGTTTGTGTATAATGCATATGTCTATATAAAATAGTCTGCAGCCATGTAGCATGTTGGTAAGGCTATGATGTAGGGAGGCTTGAGAGTGAGTTAAAGACTGTGGTAATTAGAGGTCTGTAAACCGATTTGAAATGTCATAAATTAGTGAATTACCATATACACAGAGTAACAAGTTATATAAATACATTATACTTCCATATATAAATTATATATGGTGTGTATGTGTATGTATACTACTACTGTGTACTGTATATATACACATACAGTGTGTGTATATATACACTGTATATAATTTTTACATATACACATACTATAGAATTTACTCATGTATGCACTGTACATACATATAAATTAAATAGGTATAGTGCAAATGTATAAATGATATATATATAATATAATATATATGTGTGTATATATATATATATATATATATATATATACATACATATACACTACCATGTATATGTATATATGTATATATATAGTCCACGGAAAATCAAAGGCACTTCCTCCAATAAGAATTTTCAGCGGGTTGCCAGCAAAAATAGAGCATCTGGCAGGGAGCTCAACATTATATAAATGTAGAAAAAATTGCGGCACTCAAGGTAGTGTATCAAAAGGGAATTTATTCCCACATAATCAAACACGACGTTTCGTCTCTCTCACAGAGCCATTTTCAAGTCATTTTCACTTGAAAATGGCTCTGTGAGATAGCCCAAACGTTGTGTTTGATTATGTGGGAATAAATTCACTTTTGATACACTACCTTGAGTGCCGCAATTTTTTCTACATATTATATTATATATATATAAAATATATATATATATATAATATAAAATATATTATAGAAAAAATCCACAGCACTCCAGGAAGAATTTCAAGGTGGAGGAGTGAGTTATTCCTCCATACCAGAAAAAAGCTCGTTTCTGCTCCTTCACAGAGCCTTTGTCATGCTTGGAATAAATCACTCTCGCACCTTGAAATTCTTCCTGGAGTGCTGTGGATTTTTTCTGTTCTACATTAGTCAAAGTTTTTCTTCCAAACTTTTTCTGCTGGCACCCACTTTATATTTTCTATTCATTGAAGAGTGCTGCGCTTTTTATATATAATGTATTTGAGATATATATATATATATATATATATATATAATTTTTTTATATATATATATATATATATATATATATATATAATACACATATATCAAAGTGGAGGGGTTGGTTTTGCCCTGATCATAAATATACACCCTCACCGGCCACTTTATTTAGGTACACCATGCTAGTAACGGGTTGGACCCCCTTTTGCCTTCAGAACTGCCTCAATTTCTTCGTGCATGATTCAACAAGTGTTGCAACGATGCTCAATTGGTACCAAGGGGCCCAAAGAGTGCCAAGAAAATATTCCCACACACATGACACCACCCCACCAGCCTGAACCGTTGATACAAGGCAGGATGGATCCATGCTTTCATGTTGTTGACGCCAAATTCTGACCCTACCATCCGAATGTCGCAGCAGAAATCGAGACTCATCGACCAGGCAAACGTTTTTTCAATCTTCTACTGTCCAATTTCGATGAGCTTGGGCAAATTGGAGCCTCAGTTTCCTGTTCTTAGCTGAAAGGAGTGGCACCCGGTGTGGTCTTCTGTTGCTGTAGCCCATCTGCCTCAAAGTTCGCCGTACTGTGCGTTCAGAGATGCTCTTCTGCCTACCTTGGTTGTAACGGGGTGCTCGTTGAGTCACTGTTGCCTTTCTATCAGCTCGAACCAGTCTGCCCATTCTCCTTTGACCTCTGGCATCAACAGGGCATTTCGCCCACAGGACTGCCGCTCACTGGATGTTTTTTCTTTTTCGGACCATTCTCTGTAAACCCTAGAGATGGTTGTGCCTGAAAATCCCAGGAGATCAGCAGTTTCTGAAATACTCAGACCAGCCCTTCTGGCACCAACAACCATGCCACTTTCAAAGGCACTCAAATCACCTTTCTTCCCCATACTGATGCTCGGTTTGAACTGCAGGAGATTGTCTTGACCATGTCTACATGCCTAAATGCACTGAGTTGCCGCCATGTGATTGGCTGATTAGAAATTAAGTGTTAACGAGCAGTTGGACAGGTGTACCTAATAAAGTGGCCGGTGAGTGTATATATGAAAAGTTGATCCATGTGGTGATGTGGTGGATTGTTTTTTTAAAGCTTTTTTTTTATCTTTCCATGGGCTTTGTCTAATGTAATAAATTTAGCAGATTTTTATTGTCAGATTATTATTGTCAATTTATATTATTCTTTGAGTAATTAAATTCCAAAATCTGTATCTGTTTACATCTTCATGATGGTTCCTGTTTATAAAGACAAATGGAACAATGTCCTGTTAACCCCAGTGACTTGTAGACAATGGACAATGGGGTCTTTCGGGTCAAACCACAGATGTAGATGTGAATATTTGGTAGAAAATGAATTAATATGTTCATACAGACATGTGCTCAAATAACTGCACACCACAGAGTCGTCCTTTTTAACTACTTTTTGGGGGAGTGGACCGGGGGTCCCTGCTCAGCTCAACTCCATCCAGCCCCTCATCTTAGCAAGGAAAGGAGCGTAGAACCAACCAGAGGTTGTTACAAGTGAGAAATATGCTGTCTGTGAATGTGCCAACACCTACAACAATGCCAATTTGGATTCCTGCTATATTCTCTCCTCTTCTACGTGTACCATTGTATGTGCTTCAGAGTAACTCATACAGTGAGATAATTGAAACGTCCTGTGAATGGAAATGTTGGATATGTTTTTGTGAATGACTTTGGTGAATCTAATATGTCTACCGACATCTAATATAATATATTTTCCATTCTTTTTCAATTTTGCCTTCAAAGAGTCTTTTGCAGTTCCTGAAGTCAGGAATTCAAGAGGTGACTTCTGCATGTTGCTGTGAACTTGATACTAATTCAGCTCTTTTGCAATTTGTTTTTGCTTGTTATTTAACCTTCACTTGCAGCATTTGTTTACACCATTCTGTTTTCTGCACTGTGTGTTGATGTGTTACATGTTGTATGTGCGTGATGTATGGGATATGTTGCTGAAGTTTCCTGTGTTGAGCATGGACAGGAGTAGCAAAACCATGAGATACATCAATTAAACCAGACTGGTTCTTATGGATTCATAACCTTGTAAAGGTGGTTTTCAGGCAGCATGTCCCTGCTAACTAGTTTGTCATAGGCTACCAAGGCCTTCAGCTCAAGGGCGAGGGATACATTATCATTATACCAATGGTATAACAAGTTATAAAATGGAGTTGTCTTCTCACCTTTACCACTGTGGATTATTATCCAGAACATACTGCTTCATGACTGTCTATTTACAGACACTGCTATTTATTTTTTTAATTTACAGAATGGAATAAACCTACAATACTAGATGGCTCTGGTTATTTAGATACTATGCAGCATGAATAGCTTTCTTTGGAGAAATGTCACGGTATAAATTGACTGTGCAATGACAGTGCTAGCAAGACAAACTTACTAAAGAGCCACCTGTGAGTCATACATGAATACATGAATTATACAGTCATAAATGAATTCAAGAGCACACAGAATAAGAGAGTGCCTATAATTTTAACCTGTTTTTCAGAAGTTGAATAAATGAGGGGATTATAGACTTTGGGTCTCCTAGAAACCCAATCGGGACACAATTACAGATAGCCATAAGAGGTTTTGTGGCATCTTTACAAAACTTCAGCTTCCATATCTAGATGGAGCCAATATTTTTTTTTTTTTTTTTACTTTTATCCCTTTCTTTCCCCAGTAATCAGTGCTGCTAGTTTTGGTGTTTGGTATGCTGATTAGTTCATAGACTGTGAACTGGGTGGTTAGCACTATTAATTCTTCAGTAAAGAGTGCTCTAGTTCAGACCCCTGTTGAGCATCGCGTAATGGTAACTGTCTCCTTGATAGACTTAGAACATTGTTGCAATCTATGGACTGTGAACGGGGCAGTAACCACTTCCTAGTACTCAAGCCATCACCCTGTTAAAAAACTGAGCTGTGATGGCCGACAAGTTGATAGTCTATGTCGTGTTACTTGATACGACATGACTTGTCACAATGGACAAGTGTGATTTACACACCAAGCCAATCCAATGACTTTCATGGAGGAGTAATGATTTAATGGGAAAGGCCCGTTAATAGGTGATATAGAATAAGCAAGTGAAAACTAATGTAGGGCACATAATGGCCTGTCAGCCTTTTATGGACTAAGTAAAGCTTTGCATGATAGAGCAATGAAAGTGTGTTTTTGCTCCTATTATTCCATTTATTGTTCATTTATTCATACACCTTTCATCTGTATCTGAATAGGTTATCACTGGGATACTTCAGACTGGATGCCTAGTGTCCAACTTCCGGATATTCAGGAATACCCTCATTATGAAGTTGTTGAAGAACCTGCTCCTCAATACACAGATCCAAATGCCATTGACACGGATTATTACCCTGGTGGCTATGACATAGAGAGCGACTTCCCACCTCCACCAGAAGACTTTCCTTTGCCAGATGAACTTCCACCTCTGCCACCTGAGTATGCTGAACAGTTCGATTCCATGCAGCCACCAAAGGAGATGGCTACTATAGGCAGCTTGGGTTCATCAACAAAAAGTAGTCAAAGATTCAACCTGAATAAGTATCTTCCACATCACCAATATCCAGTGAGTAAGTCAGAACCTCAAAGCACCACCAGTGGTGATGGCAATAGTTACAGAGAGCCTTATGCTGCTTCCTACATGTTAGGGTACAGTAGAGACTTTCAAGTCCCTATGGTGGATAACATGTCCATGTCAGGATACACTTCTGCAGCTTCATGCACTGATGTGTCTGCATGCTGTGAAATGGAATCTGAGGCCATGATAAGTGACTATGAAAGTGGAGACGATGGACACTTTCAAGATGTGACAATTCCTCCCCTAGATTCCCAACATCACACAGAAGTTTAACACATAAAAGTGCCTGGACATTTGTCAGCTTCAACATTTCATAGTAAAGTTATATCTATTCATTATGTAATATTGTTTTTTCTTTTCTTTTGTTTTATGTAGTGTTACTTTGATTTTTTTTTAAATAATTCGGTGACATCTATGTGGTATAGCCGCAGTGCGTCATACCAAGTAATAATACTAGTGTGTACAATATATTTCATTCCCGGATTTACAATAATGAAGACAAATAGACCATTTGGGTAGGCTTTTTCCACTCCATTTTTTTAGTTCTTATATTTTTTTTTTTGTTTCCTATGTTTTTTTGTTTGTCGGTCATTTTAAAGAAACATACCACTGCATCATGGTAGCATGACATCTGTATTTATAATGTGTGAAGCATAATTTTAACTTTTTTTCCAGATGTAAATGTAATGTACAGTTTTGATTTCAATAGCATTAATTAGATTTTGTAGATATTTTGTGGATTTCTTTCCTTTTTAACCATGAGAGTGTTTGCCCTTTCTACTAGGTTAGCATATTGTTCCAATAACCAGGGCTTTACTGTATCTCTATTCCACTGAGGTGACTTCTGATTTTCCTGGTACATCTGCAGTAACAACTGTATATAATTGAGAGTAAGCCTGATGCGGCAAAGCAACAGCAAGAAATATCTTTATCTGAGAGTATTTTAGATTTTTTCCCTTCTTGGAAAGTGTAATGGGGACCCACTGCATACCTGTTTAGAACCAAAATCACCATGACACGGTTTTTATTGTGTCTGTATATTTGTGATGCAATGGTCTTGTAAAGGTTTTTACTGAAAACTACCATTAGCCAGTCTTTCTTACTGACAATAAATTATTAAAAAATAATGGCCTTGTGTTCAATGTGTTATCCTTCTTGAGTGTAATTTTAGTAAGCAGCCACTAGATGTCAGAACCTGACTGCAATATAAGTCATCAGTCCAATCATTCATTTAACCTCATCCCAGACATAAAGGACTAATATAGATTTTACTACAAGTAATATTGGTCAAGTTCATGCTGCAAAACACATTTTAGTAGAAATATCATTAAATCAATATTTCCCTATGAAGGAAAAAAAATCACAGTTGATTAGTTCTGATCTGAATTATGATTGGCAACATTTTCACTCATAGGGAAGTATTGAGGTCAGATGCAAGTCCTGGTACTGTAGTGATTTTACAGTGATGTGCTGGTAGTTTAATTTTGTTTTAGAGCCCTAGCTGTAATTGCATAAGAAATGTCATCAATAATTCTCAGTAATGTCAAATAATAAAAATAGACTCCAGGAAAGGCTGTCTTTTTTCACTTTAAGGGTATGTTCATACGATGTATTCCGGCACGTATAGTACGCGCCACAATACATTGTGTCTTTCAGGAGCTCATGCTAATACGCACATACTCCTGCGGCGTGGGTGGCTACCGGCCACATTGACATTCATTACTCGCGCCGCGTATTTGCCAAGAATAATTGACATGTCACTTATCTCCCCACGCGTACAATACAATCGTATTGTACGAGCGGTGAGAGGAGGCGTAATCCATAGTTCTCTATGAGAACTATGGATTACCGTAATTTCGGTGCGCATCTCGCCTGTGTTAGAGCACAGATACGCAGCGAAATGCGTGCCGAAATTACCCCGCGTGAACATAGCCTAAGGCTCCTTTAGTTCTTCTGTGGGCCAGTCGAGTTGTGTTTAGTAGGAAAGTTAGTCTGCCCACTTGTAGCATTGGGTTTCTTGATTTCTTGAAAAGAAGACTAAGGCTACGTCTACACAGCATACTGTAGCTTTACCATCGGATTTTCAGTGGATTCAGTATTTTGAATCTGCCAAAAATCCAATGGTACACTGTACTGTATAGAAAGCAATGAAAAATCCGTGTTGTAGTCTATACAGCACAGATTTTTTACCGTCGGGTTTAAAATCCGGCAGAATAAGCAACTGGTATATTCCACTGGATTCCGAAATTGGCGAATCCGAAAATCAACTGCGACTTTTACGTAAATCTGCGTCAAAAACCGCGCTCCTGCAAGTGTCAAAATGGCATTGGACTTTGGACGGCATTTTTCCACTTGCCATGTAGACTTAGCCTAAAACCAATGTAATCCAGACAGACAGTTATACAAAACTCTTTGCAGTACAAATGTAGCTAGTTGTACATCTCAACCTAAACACTTAGGGCCACATGTATGGAAACTGTTTAGGTCTAAAACTCACTTTTTTGCCCATAGTAACCTATGGGCAAAAAAGTGAGTTTTAGACCTAAACAGTTTTCATACATGTGGTCCTTAGTTGTTACATTCACATTAAGTCACAATTAAATGTTACTAAAAGCAAAACATTTTCCTTGTATGGTTTGTATCCTCTATGTTCATGTTGTATCTAAACACATTGCAGCAATTGAGTGGAACAGTTCGGGATCTAAGGATTGGTTCACATCTGCGTTGGAGGAGATAACAGACATAAAAGCACCCGTTCCGTTTACAACAGACACCAACAGCACCCAACAGACTCTATTGATTACAATGGGTCCTTTGGGTTTCGTTTCCTTAATTCCCGATGGAGGATACAATGGAGGTTCCAAACGGAACTGCCAACACATAGGTGAACAAAGCCTAAGCTGTGCAAACACTACAGTATCAAATACATATTAATGTATTAATCATCTATAAAACAGCTATATACAGCTATATACTGTATCATGGCATACAGGAAAATCATATCAAATAGCATCTAGATCAACATTAAAGAAGATTTTTGTCTACATTCTTTGTGGTATACAATAGTATAGTGAAAAGGTTACAGTCTGTATCCCTAATAGTCTAGTGCAAAAGTTGTAAGATGTTAAAGGGGTTAGGCATGATTTTCACAAAAATTTCTGGAAATATCCAAAGAAAATAAAAAGAAAAACATATCTTTCACTTACCTGTTAACACCCCTTTTCTTTAAAAGGGGTGTCTCACTACAAAGATTGTATTTTATGTTAAAGATCTTGCAAAAACAAGTCACTTTGCAATAAGTGTCCATTACCAATGTCCTACCTATTCCTAGATATTCCCTCTTGTATGGACTGCATCAGCTCCTCAGGTCACTATAGCTACAGACCTGTTCAGTCTCTCATGATAGGCTGCCAACACTGGTTGCTATAGCTACAAACCTCACTTCTACTGCAGCCTATTGGAAGCCAGTAAACACGCCCCTGAATTCAAAGTGAAGCCAAGCAAACAGGACTGAGGTAACATGAATCAATGTAGTGAGACAACCCCTTTAACTCCACTACTGCTGCAGTATTCTCCATTTTAACAGCAGGGGATTTTACAGGTAAGTAAAGGTTATTTTTTTTTTATTTTAGGACAATTTTTTGATAATCCCAGACAACCCTTTTAATGTCTGGATCTCTGGTTATATGAACACTGAAATGGGTTTAATGTCTGTATCTCTGCTGGTTTGCAGCAGTAAATGTATAAGTGTCAGCATCCTTGGTGATCTAGGGCAGTGAAGGCATTAACGTTGGCGTACCTGGCGGACTATGGCAGTGAGTGGTTAGTTCTAGCATCCGTGGTTGACTAGGACATGAAGGTGGAGGGATTAATGTAAAGATACCCAGCATACTAGAGCAATTAAATGGTTAATGCTTGAAGCTTTTGTAAAGGACAGCAATAAAGGGCTTGAGGAATATAAACAGGCATAATATAAGGTGAGTACATTCAGAGTATATAGAAGAATGCATGGAGGATTGGGGCCTCACCTTAGTGAGTTGTGTTGCGGTAGACAGAACTCTAACTTTTCTTGTTTGTGCTCTCCAGACGTTATGGATTTCTGCAACCAATACTAAAGCCCTTCAGGACATGGAGCCCACTATGTCGAGGAGAGGAAGAAATTGTATCACCAGAATAGAATGTTAAATTTATGCTATAACATGTATCAGCATCTTCAAGGGCATTCTCATCAATGTTCTCATCAAAGTTCTCCATCGAACTCAAAGCTGATGATAAAATACATTTTAAATCTAAATAGCTGCACTCAAAGGGTAATATGTCTCAGGTATAGTCTTCCCCTCATTAGGTACAAAAATACTGACAAAACAACCATAGTAAACTACTATAAATAGCTTGATGTTTGAAACTGTGGGCGACATGTCAGAAAAGAGGAGCCTCCACGGCAGTTTAAAGAGTGTATAGTGCACCTGAATGAATGAACCTGTCAACAATCTGGCATCTGGTATACCTTGCATAGTATAATTGGTGTGCCTAATCTAGGCGCATTACAAAATCTAGGCACATTCAAATGTGTCATGTCTGGCATATAATGCACCTAGTTTTGGTGTATGACAGTTCATTTATAGAGAATAGGGCGTCAATAGTTTTTTGGTGCAAAATACACCAAAAATATGGCACAGCCCTAATGGGACATGTCGCCCTGTGTGTTTAGAATAAATGAAAAGCAAGTAATATGAAAAGAGATCTTAGAACATCAAAAATATTATAAAATATCACTTTAAAGGGATGCTCTCGCTGTGCTTTTTCACAGAGCCTGCTCTTCACAACCAGCTTCAGGCTCACACTTCTTGTTCAGGCTTCAGCACTTCCAGTATCACAGTTTAATGTAAAAATTAAAGCAACACAGTACATACAGCATGCACTATATTGACACTCTTATATGATTTATCTATAGTTTGTGAAATCAAAAAACACAAAAATTCCAATCAAATTTATATATAATCGCTGAGGCGCTGGATAAGCAGAGAAAAAGTGCCACAATATAGTATGTCATATTAGGAATGAATGTATACTAGCGGTATATAAGGTGTTTCATTAGTTGGATATAACAGCAGTTAGCAAAGAGTGAATAAAAAAATCACAGATGCTGATATTTTGTGTCTCTTCTTTCATATTTCTTTTCATTGAACTGTGATACCTGAAGTAATATTTTATTTTCAATTATTTACATTTTTGCTTATTTTAAGATATTTTAAGTGTTTCATATCATATATGACTTTCATATAATATTTTGATGTTTTGCTATTACTATTTTATCATTAATTGTAAATATACAAATTTGTGTTTTTTGTTACCATTTCTGTATCTGCTGAAGATACAGAAGATAGGATTTTTGTTGTGAAGACAACATCTCTGAGCTTCCTGTGTCATAAAGGGAATGTGTCATCAATAAATGACTTGTTTAACTCACCTTTTTATGTTAAACACATGAGTTCTTAAGAATTTTTGGTTATTTTTTTTTTAATTCTTAAGTCCTGCAGTTTTCACTTTGGCCACTAAACCTAATAATAGTCTGACACTTCCTGTTCTGTGTCTCCTCATTATTAGTTCAAGCAGGATTAAACTGAAAGGAGACACCAATGTGTTTAGATAACACCACCAGTCACAATAGGAGATAGTCATAGCTCCTCCTCTCCTCTGCACACTGACTTTTCCCAGGTCACAGGCATGCCTAGAAAACTCCTATAGAAGTCAATAGAACTGAGTCAGTCTTAAGGCTCCTATGTGCATGTAGCTGCTGTAAAGCATCTCTCTAAATGCTGTTAAAAGCAGCTCAGGCAATAAAGCTTTCCCACAATCATATTTAGACGACCAAATTGTGAAATCTACAACCAAAAAAAAAAATGAGTAAGAATAAAAGAATATAGATCAGGGGCTTGATTTAATAAGTAAAAAAACAAAAATCCATTCCCTTTAAAGATGCTGATACATGTTACAGTATACAGTAGACATGCCATTCTGTTCTGGTGAAGAACGGTGGAAGGATTAATTCTGCACACCTTGGGCCACATATATGAAAACTGTCTAGGTCTAAAACTCACGTTTTTGCCCACAGCAACCAATCAGAACGCCCCTTTCATTTCATATAGTGCTCTGGAAAAATTAAAGGGGCACTCTGATTGGTTGCTATGGGCAACAACGTGAGTTTTAGATCTAGACCGTTTTCCTACATGTGGTCCCTTGAGTCCAGTAGTTACTCACCTCTCAGGCTCCAGCACTGAGCTGGCTGTAACTTCCTCTTTCCTTGCAGCAATTATCAAAGAGATACATGCAGAATGATATACAGAGGAAAGCACAGCTGTTACCAAATGGCTGTATAGTTCTGTTTGTATTTGGGCAGAATGATTCAGGAGCACTGTTTTGTGATCATTACAGGCCTTGCTCTGGAAGTGTGAGCAACAGCAGAATTCCCGTGAGTAGGAATATGTTATGAGCTTTGGGAAATGTGACTAACGGGTAGAGATGGTCCTAGGGACCGACCTTTATCATTACTTCCATTTTGTACTGGACCCAGTCCACTATTTCCATTTGTTTGACCCATGACAGCTCCACAATCTAGACCACAGCACAGGCCTAACTCTTCAGGTCAATTAACAAGCTTCCAGAACAACCAAAAACCTGTGTGGAGTGTAATTCCTTGGAGCTCCAGCTGTTTACAGCAAAAATATATATTCAATTTGAAAGAGATAGCAATTGCAGCAGTACAGATAAAAAGGATAAATTTGTACTTTACACGATCGCCATGATTTCCTCTTCACCGTTTATAGGAGTTGCCCTGGTAGCCGTTCTCAACTGTTGTCGAGCCCTCCATATTTTGTGATGATTGACATTATTGATCTGGTTTTCCCAGCTACTAATGCCATAGTCCACCAATGTTGCTGTGCTGATGCAGGGCTGTATTTGTAGGTCGTGCTGCCCTAGGCACTAAACCCTTAAATGCCCCTATTAACCAATTAGCATACCGCGCCCCTTTCATATTATGCCACACCCCTTTACAAAAAGCCATGCCCACTATGACCATGTAACGGCTCAAGAAGAAAGCTAATTGAAGGGTTTGCCGTCACCCAGCTTTCCTAGATGTTGGAGAACCTATTCAGCATACAGGATAGACTGGAGATGCCGCCACACTGTGCCTGCACCTAAACCATTAGACTTCAACCAATAAAAGCCACACTGCAGCTTAAAGGGAATATGTCACCAACATTTTATTTTATTTATCAAATCCAGACCCTGATACATATTCCTTTCTTCAACATTTTTATTTTCTGATTGTAGATTTTAGTTTGGTCGTCTGTATGTAAATATGATCTATGACAGATTCTCACCCATAATAATAATAATAATATTTTTTAATTTATATAGCGGCAACATATTCCGCAGCACTTTACAATTTAGAGGGTTTACATACAGACATTACACATTAAAAGAACTTACAAATGAGACACGAGGTATGAGGACCCTGCTCGCGAGAGCTTACAATCTATTATGGTATATGGGTGAGACAAAGGGTTAAGAAGTGCTCAGTTTACAATGGTCCAGCCATGTTACATAAATAAGAGGTGGTTTACATAAAAATTGGGTGACCCTGCCACCCTGACAGTACATCTATATACAGATAAGTGCCTGTGGGTGCCCTAGTGTAGGGAGTGACAAATGTGTGTGATAGCAGTTAGGGATCTTGGTGGGCCAGGCTGAGAAGATGTTTTCATAGGGCCCTCTTAAAACTATGAGAGTTGTGAATGTGCCTGATCGTCCGTGGTAGCATGTTCCAGAGAATTGGCGCCACACGTGCGAAATCTTGGAGACGGGCATGGGAGGTTCGGATGATTGAGGAATGTAATCTGATATCATCAGCAGAGCGGAGAGCACGGGTAGGGTGGTAGACAGAGATGAGGGAGGAGATGTAGGGAGGAGCAACACTGTGGAGAGCTTTATGGGTGAGAGTGATGAGTTTATGTTGTATTCTGTACTGAATAGGTAGCCAGTGCAGTGACTGACACAGGGTAGAGGCATCAGCATAGCGGCTGGAAAGAAAGACAAGCCTGGCTGCTGCATTCAGGACAGATTGGAGAGGGGAGAGTTTACAGACAGGGAGACCGATAAGCAGGGAGTTGCAGTAGTCAAGACGAGAGTGATTAAGAGCAACAATGAGGGTTTGAGCTGTTTCCACAGTGAGAAAAGTACGGATTTTGGAGATGTTCTTGAGGTGCAGATGGCGGAGCGGGCGAGGGATTGGATTAGAGGGCCAGAATACAAGCTAGAATTACCCCACGACAGCGGGCCTGTTGCCTAGGTGTTATGGTGGTGCCACACACCGAGACAGAGATAGCAGGGTAGGGTTGGTTAGAAGATGGTGGAAAGACAAGAAGTTCGGTTTTAGTGAGGTTTAGTTTCAGATGGAGAGAGGACATATAATGTCAGAGACAGCGGACAGTCACTGGTGTTTTGTAGCAGGGCAGGAGTGATGTCTCGGGAGGAGGTGTATAATTGGGTGTCATCAGTATAGAGATGGTACTGGAAGCCAAATCTGCTGATGGTTTGTCCAATGGGGGATGTGTAGAGTGAAAAAAGGAAAGGACCAAGAACGGATCCCTGAGGAACCCCAACAGCAAGTGGAAGAGGAGAGGAGGTAGAACCTGCAAATGAGACACTGAAGGAGCGGTCAGAGAGGTAAGAAGAGAACCAAGAGAGAGCAGTGTCCTGGAGGCCAATGGTGCTGAGGATGGTGAGGAGAAGGTGGTGATCCACAGTGTCAAACGCTGCAGAGAGATCCAGGAGAAGTAGCAACGAGTATTTTCCCTGTGATTTGGCAGTGAGGAGATCATTAGAGACTTTAACTAGAGCAGTTTCTGTGGAGTGCAGGGTGCGGAAACTGGATTGTAGAGGATCGAGAAGAGAGTTAGTAGAGAGATAGCGGATTAAATGGGAGTAGACCAAGCGTTCCAGGAGTTTAGAGATGAAGGGCAGGTTAGAGACTGGTCGGTAGTTATCAGCACAGGATGGGTCCAGAGAGGGCTTTTTAAGTAAAGGGGTTATGATGGCATGTTTAAAAGAGGATGGAAAGATCCCAGTAGAGAGAGAAAGGTTAAAGATTGCGGTAAGGTGAGAGATGATAGCTTAAGAGAGAGACTGGACATGGTGGGATGAAATGGGGTTACTAGAGCAGGTGGTAGGGTGAACAGATGAGAGAAGCCTGGACACTTCTTCTGTCGTTGGGTCAAGGGCTGAGAGCAGACTAAAGGATGTGCCGGAGGGGACGGGATGGGGTTTTTTTGAGGATTGAGATGAGATGTTTTGCCGGATACTGTCTATTTTGTCTATGAAGTGAGTGGCAGGTCTTCAGCACAGAGGTCAGTGACCGGGGCCTGAGCTTTTGGGCTGAGGAGGGAGTGGAAAGTGTCAAACAGGCGTTTTGGGTTGTTGTGTAGTGTTGAGATGAGGGAGGTGAAATATTTTTGTTTGGCACAGTGAAGGGCAGTGTGGTAAGTGCTGAGCATGAATTTGTAGTGGAGAAAATCTGCAGGCATCTTTGACTTTCTCCACAGTCTCTCAGCACACCTGGAACAGCGCTGCAGAAAGCGAGTATGAGGCGTGTGCTATGGCTGTGGGCGTCTGACTCTGGTGGTGCGGTGTCTGAGTGGTGCCAATATGTCCAGGGTGGTTGAGAGAGTTTCATTGTACTGCTTGACAGCCAGGTCAGGACAGGAGTCGGAGGAGATTGGGGGCAGTGAGGACTGTATGGTGTCTATGAGTTCCTGAGTGTTCATGGAGCGAATGTTTCTGGATGGGTGATGGGCAGGTGTGTCCAGAGAAGGCTGAGAATTGGTGATAGTGAAGGAGATAAGGTTGTGATCAGAGAGAGCATACGGAGAATTAGTGAGGTTAGAAATTGATGAGTGACTGCAGAAAACCAGATCAAGAGCGTGTCCATCCTTGTGGGTGGGAGAATCTGTAAATTGCAAGAGGCCAAAGGATGATGTTAGTGAAAGAAACCGAGAGGCAGAAGGAGACATAGGGTTGTCAATGGGAATGTTGAAATCACCCATGATGAGTGTGGGTATTTCAGTGGAGAGGAAGTGAGGGAGCCAGGCGGCAAAATGATCCAGAAACTGGCGGGGTGAGCCGGGGGGTCTGTACACAACGGCGATTCTGAGGGAAAATGGCCGAAAGAGTCTGAGGGTGTGGACCTCAAAGGAGGGGAAAGTGAGGGAGGGTGCAGGAGGAATGACCTGGTAAGTGCAGGGTGGAGAAAGGAGTATGCCAACTCCTCCACCTGGCCTGTTCTCAGGTCTGGGGGTGTGGGTGAAGTATAGACCGCCATAGGTGAGGGCAGCAAGGAAAGCGGTGTCTGATTGCTGGAGCCATGTTTCAGTGAGAATTCAGACTTCATTTTCCCAGAATGTTCTAAGAAATGAAGGCGAGCGGGGGGTCGGGCAGGGAAGACACTAGGGCCCCTGCCTTCACAGTGGACAGGTCTCATAGTTAGATGGACGGTCTAATAAGATTATATAGGTGAGATGGCCAGGTGGTCATACAGCATAACAGCCTAAGGGTGCTCTCACACAGCGCCTTTTTGATGCGTTTGTTAATGTGTGTTTTTGTGCAGAAAGGCGCGGTGATTAATACTGTACATTGCTGCTGTGCAAAAATCGTGATTTTACCGCGATTTTTGTGCAGCAATGTACAGCATCAATTGTTGTGCCGACCTGCACAAAAAACACATTAACAAACGCATCAAAAACGCACTGTGTGAGAGCACCCTTAGGCTGTTATGCTGTATGACCACCTGGCCCTAAGAGGTGCCGCCCTAGACACCCGCCTATATGATACCTATATACACATCACATGAGAGCCCTATATGATACTGACACCTATACAACACATCACATGACAGACAGCTCCATATAGTCTGATACCTCCTATTATATGATAGGCAGCTCCATATAGTCTGATACCTCCTATGATAGACAGCTCCATATAGTCTGATACCTCCTATGATATACAGCTCCATATAGTCTGATACCTCCTATAATATACAGCAGCATATAGTCTGATACCTCCTATGATAGACAGCTCCATATAGTCTGATACTTCCTACGATAGGCAACTCCATATAGTTTGATACCTCCCATTATATGATAGGCAGCTTCATATAGTCTGATACCTCCCATTATATGATAGGCAGCTCCATATAGTCTGATACCTCCCATTATATGATAGGCAGCTCCATATAGTCTGATACCTCCCATTATATGACAGTGACACACAGCTCCATATAGTCTGATACCTCCCATTATATGATAGGCAGCTCCATATAGTCTGATACCTCCCATTATATGATAGGCAGCTCCATATAGTCTGATACCTCCCATTATATGATAGGCAGCTCCATATAGTCTGATACCTCCCATTATATGATAGACAGCTCCATATAGTCTGATACCTCCCATTATATGATAGGCAGCTCCATATAGTCTGATAACTCCCATTATATGATAGGCAGCTCCATATAGTCTGATACCTCCTATGATAGACAGCTCCATATAGTCTGATACCTCCTATGATAAGACAGCTCCATATAGTCTGATACCTCCTATGATAGACAGCTCCTTATAGTCTGATAACTCCCATTATATGATAGACAGCTCCATATAGTCTGATAACTCCCATTATATGACAGTGACACACAGCTCCATATAGTCTGGCACCTATAACATGTTCCCCTGCCTTCCCCCATCCTCCCACCATTCCTAACACCTCTCACTCACGTTTCAACTGCCTCCAGCCCCCACTCACGTTTCACCTGCCTCCACTCCCCACCCACGTTTCACCTGCCTCCACTCCCCACCCACGTTTCACCTGCCTCCAGCCCCCACTCACGTTTCACCTGCCTCCAGCCCCCACTCACGTTTCACCTGCCTCCACTCCCCACTCACGTTTCACCTGCCTCCCCAGTCACATTTCACCTGCCTCCCCAGTCACATTGCACCTGCCTCCCCAGTCACATTGCACCTGCCTCCCCAGTCACATTGCACCTGCCTCCCCAGTCACATTGCACCTGCCCCCCCAGTCACATTGCACCTGCCTCCCCAGTCACATTGCACCTGCCTCCCCAGTCACATTGCACCTGCCTCCCCAGTCACATTGCACCTGCCCCCAGTCACATTGCACCTCCCCCAAGGCACATTGCACCTGCCCCCAGCACCCCACTCCCCTTCCCCCCCCCTATCACTTACCTGTCCTGAAGAGCGGGAGGCCTCGGTCGTCTACTCTTGGGCGCCGTCTGGGCGCTGCTGAGGAGTGGGATGGGTGTGCTACTCCGCTCTCTCTCCCCGGCCGGTGGCAGCTTCCGCTCTTCAGTGGCGGGCGCACACTGTTAAGGAGAGGAGGAGGAGTTGCGGCGCAGCCCCGTCCTTCCCAGCAGCAGACCGCGCCACTGAGGAGACAGGCAGCATCAGCGCAGCTTGCTGATGCTGCCTATCTGTCATTACAACGGAGCTCCGGAAGGGAGAAGTAGTATGTCCCTACCAGCGCCCCGTTGTCTGCTGCCACTCTGCAAAAAAAAAACCCTGCCGCTGCCACCAATGAAAAAGTCACTAGCGGCGGCAGCGGCAACCTCCGAACCCCCTCCCCCCCTGCACCACTCCGACCACTGGGGGGGGGGAGGGGTGCCTGGAGGAAAATAAAAAAATAAAAAAGTTAAAAAAAAATCCTGCTACAGTGCCGCCCCCTAACAGGTGCCGCCCTAGGCACGTGCCCACGAGTGCCTAGTGGGAAATACGCCCTGTGCTGATGTCCTCAGCCACCCTATTTGACACGCTATATTGGTCTGCTTCCAAAGCAAGGATTGGTACTAGTACCATATTCCCGTCCTGTTGTTAGAAAGTATCAGTCCATCAACATTGTTGCTATAGCTACATACCTGGCTTCTACTGTAGCTTAGTGGAAGCCAGTAAGCACGCCCCTGATTTCAAAGTGAAACCAAGAAAACAGGAATGAGGTAAGATGAACCATGTAGTGAGACAACCCCTTTAAGTATTGTTAACTATGCTGCTGTTTCAATTTCCTGTTAGTAGGTGGTAGAGGCCCATCTCATTTTGCTATGGGACCCTCTGAATAATTCTAGTTACAAACTTAATGGCAGGTCTTATGGGTTGTAAATAGTATGCAGTGGTTAGTACCTATTAGAAATGGTCCAGGGAAGTACAACCAGTGAATTTGTAACATTGCCATGGGCTTCTAAATCCCACTGATGCAGATGCTGAATGAAGTCTAGCACCTCTGATCTAATTCCACAAAAGAACTACTCTAGTGCAAATTGATTAAAATGTTAAGTGGTGTCTATGGCAGAACATTCAGTATATCAGTTTGTTTCATAATCCTTTTCCATTTTATTATTGTTTTGTCTCAACTCATTACATTTTTATAGATTTCTCAACTGAACAATTTTATCTAAAGCTAGGAAACCTAGGTAAAACAACAAAAACACATCCTGGCCTTATAATGCCTACAGAACTCTGGAGCTCACATGTTTTCTCTATATAAATATCTAGATTTAGTGGGCAATGAATTTTCTTTAACAATCTGGTGCTTGCTGTATTTCTTAAATGCTGTGCCGTAATGTAGATTTCAGCTTTAGAAGGATCCCTTGTGGGCCTGGAATTATGTAGGAATATATTAAATGACACACTCTATTGATAATTTATATGCAGTCAGGATCTCACTCGTCAGGATCACACACAGTAGTTATAGCAGTTACATACTGTAATTTGAATGATAAAATATAACAGAAACAAAAGCTCTGACTGGGCAAGAACAAAAGAATTTGGTCTGGTAAAACAGTGACAGTGTAAGTGACATCTTAATCACACAAAATAATTAGGATGGTCACTTGCGCAAAATTAAATTTTTAGAATAGTAATTGTTTAAATCATTCTACTAAAAACGTAATTTTGTGCAAAAGAATGTAAGGGTAGGTTCACATGTCGGTTGTGGTTCCGATGTGGTTTCTGGGATGACATTGTGTGAACTACAACGTGGACTGGCCATTCAAAAGAAAGGCCGTTCATTTTCTTTAGGATTTTGACAACTAAATCAATGTGAAGTCTACATTGGAAGCCTTGTTAAAATCATTTGTTTGAACAGACCCTAAAAATTGCAGTATACAGAGGTTTAAGAGCCTCTAATTATATAGGAAGAGCTGTATTTAGAGTTCATGCTGCCTAGACATTTTGCTTTTCACGTCTCTTATTGGTGAAAATGGTTAAATGTGTCTTTATGTGGTAGATAGTAGTGCTTGTTAGTCCAACAACTTTACCTCCAAACCATCCCAGATTCGCAGTCAATAGTGACCGTGGCATCTAAGTGCTTCCTTAGTGCCCCACAATTAAGTGTTGCTTTTGAGTTGCTATGGTACCTGGAGGCCTAACAAAGGCTGCACATCTAGTAGTTTTAAAAATAAAACAAACCAAAAGTAAAAATTGATCAGCATATTCAAAACAACAAGAAAATTATGTAAGTGCACGCAGGTGTGGTGGCAAACAATGCAAGCACAACAACATATCAGCAACATTCTACAAAAGCTAAGAAACAGTCGAAATGAACATAGAAACTATTTTAAAATGCTTTCTGCTACTTTTTAGACACATGGAAATTTGAGGTTCTTGTCACACATTTTTAATCTAAACTGCTATGGCCCATCCACCATTATAAGGGGACCTCACTTTAGATGGGGACCTAAGCTAAAACCTCACTCGGTGTTCTCTCAGACCTCCATACTTTCAGATAATGAAGGTCCCAGCTACATTTTGCTCTGATTAAAGACAGTCTGTACATAATGTACTCCACCCATCCACACAGACTGTCCTTAATCAGTCTGTGTGGTGAGAAAACACCTTTTAAATTCAGAGGATGAATAGAAACATTGTTCATTATAAAAAAAAAACAAAAAACATGGGGATGACACATAGTACAACCCTAGCTTTCATCAATGCCGCTTTTCCCCTGAAAGAATGTAGGAAAAGGAAAATTTCAGGGTTTATGGACTAAGGGCCGCATGTATGAAAACTGTCTAGGTCTAAAACTCACTTTTAGTTCATAGCAACCAATCAGAGCTCCCCTCTCATTTCATATAGTGCTCTTGAAAAATAAGAGGGGCGATCTGATTGGTTCCTATGGGCAACAAAGTGAGTTTTAAACCTAGACAGTTTTCATACATGTGGCCCTAAGTCTTCCATCATCAAGGCTCATGTGGAGAAATGCAATTAATCCATTGCAAGCACATACAAAGGAGAACAAGCAAAGGGTGGAACAGTACAGCCAGTACTGCATACAATCAACAGAAAAGCCTAGTGATACAAACATCAGGCTGCCATAGTAATATATCTTATCCGGTACGGCTTGTAGAATAACTCTATTTAACTTCTAGAATATTGATAGGACTGAATATCACAATAGACTACATTGTGTAGGGGACCCTATTTAGGTAATGTCTATTTTTCTTTTTATGTGGGCTGTCAAAGCTGTAATGGCTCTATAATTAAAATACCAGTCTAGAAGCTTAATAAGTCTGCTATATAAAGTGTTTTGTTGCAAACCCCTAATAATTGGTAGTGTTACAACCCATATCTCTCCAGATTTCTGTTATACATCTGAAAGCTGTACTCACCAGTTGCATTGACTAGTATCTCATGGTATTCCTCAACTGTTGTGGTCAGAATTCTAGGTGTTGTACATGAACATACATCCCAGAAATTGAGGCATCTAGTAAAAGATAATGAATGTAGGATATCATATATAATTGTCTAAATGTCTCATATCTCACTAGTTTTCCTTTTGAGCATACATCCAAACTATCAGTGATCTTCTACTTCCCAGGAGGTGGCCATATAATGGTCATTGACACTCCAATATTTATCGCCTGGATCATGTTTAAATGGGATATGGTCCAGTCAAGGAGATTCCTGTATGGAGATAGAGGATGATTGGCCTGCTTACAACATCTAGTAGTGTATTTTGTAGGGTTAGGATTTTAATTGGTTTTGAGAACGGTTACACCAAATCATTTTTGGTGATCTTTAAAAATGCTGTTCTGATAAGGATTGTAATGATCATAACAGATTTGATGTTTATGGATCTGTTTTTTTTACTGCTCATGAACCTCAAATATATATATGATTTAAGGTCAACCCAATAGAGACATTCAAAATAAATGGTTTGTACCACTATATAGATTATATCCCATTGAATAGATATTGCCAAAAAAGCAAATATACTGTGAGCCGCAACCGCTCTGGGATCGGAGAAAAAGTCCAGCTTGACAGAGACTCAGACAGATTTTTAGTCCAAATACGGTTGCTCCGTATTTTATTGGCACACGCAATCAGAACAATGGCGACAGGTGAAAAAACGTAAACCAAAACAAATTAAATAAACTCCTGCTCGTCTGAGCACTGACTAATACAGAGGTAGTTATACTCACTACACCCTAAATCCACACGTGGCCAGGCCAAAAGCTCTTTGCCTTAGGTAACAGCCACACCTATTCAGCTGACCAGCTGACTTATAAAAAGGCGCCAAACTGGACTGGAACCGGGGAGCAGTCCCCCCACCCAACACTTTGACTGCTCCCGGTAAGAGCCGTCCCGGAGTAAGCTTTTTTCCCCAACAGCTATACTAGCTATTAGACATGTGCCAACTACATATCGCAGCTGACAACAGAAACAATGGCTCCTACCTCACCAAGGCCAGTACCTTGGTGACACGTCACTGCCACCTACCAGTGGCGGGACCATGCGACTTTCTTCTCCTTTGAAGTCGCTTACCATCCGTTTATCATTGTGCATGCAGAAGCCTGGTGGAATATATACACCATTGCAGACCTTTTCGGCTGCCATCTTACAATACATACTTCAAAAATGAATATTGTTTATACAACACTCCTACCCATACAGCCTGGTTGATGTAACTTCTGTCTCTTGTTGCTAGTAATTATGGCCATCTGATGTGTTTTTCCTATCTGGTCAAGCATGCCCAGGTCATGCTTATGTGACCCTCCACACAGCTACTAATTGCTACCAGAGCGTGGCTTATAAGGAAGGTGGGGGTATGAACTGTAGTTCTGATCAGTTGAGAAATAGTCATGTGACTAACAAGAAGACCTGTCCACTAACCAGAGATGCTGGTGAAATGAAAAATGGAGGAGTGGGATATAGGGACAAGGACAAAAGATGATGTGAGGGTTATTTTTTTCTGACACATATCATCTAACTGAACTAAATGATATATAATTTTTTGTGCAAGCCTTCATGATGGTACAACACCTTTAATAATACTAACTTACTGTGCAGTACCTGTGGCATACCTCCCAACTTTTAGAGATTGCAAAGAGGGACACATCAGGCCACACCTCTAACCACACCTAAACATCATGGCATCAAACCAAGATACGCCTCTAACCACGCCCACACACATATATGCCAACATTTTAGACACATTCTCAGGACTGTATTGTACCCAAATGATGAAATATTAAGGGAGATGTTATGTAATATACAGCTGGAAGCAATCAGATACTTTATAGGGTGCTTTCACACAGTGCAGTTTTGGTGCAGTTTTAACGGTGCTCCAATTCACTGCGTGTATTATCAGCAAGCTGTTTTCACTTATCTAAACTAGTTGGAAAAGTGATGCATTATTTAGTGTGTTTGTATCCTCAAGACTTTAAACACAGTAATTGTTTCCTTACTTGAAACACCTTTCTGAACAATTTAGACAACTGAAAGAAGCTGGCTGGTAATAAAGGCAGTTTAATTAGAGCGCAGTTAAAATTGCACCAAAACTTGCACTGTGTGAAAGCACCCTTAAAGCAAGATAGTCAGTTTATTGAAAGCAAATCTATTTTTCCCCAATGAAAAGAGGGACATTTATAGAGCTAAGAGGGACAAAGTTTAAAAAATAGGGACTGCCCCTCCATAATAGGGACACTTGGGAGGTATGCCTGTGGTAGACCTCCTGGAGATTTCTAGTGGACTAAATCAATTTCCATAATGTGGGACAATGGTGGTTGATATCATTATGCCGGGTTTCCCCTTGTTTTGGATATTTAAGGCAGGTTTCACACGTCGCATTACTACATGAGTTTTTGTCGAATCCAAGTGTTTTTTTTATTAACTTCTGTTACTTTACACAGAACAAAACCACCTTTCTTCAACAAAAATGCATGCAGTAACGAAATGTACGAACTCTGCTTTAGAGACTGGAGGTAACAATATGACCATCAGCTGTGAAGTAGTCTGTAGAAGCTCCTGGCTTCGACTCAACATCTATGTCAGGGCCCTCAATCATCATGTCACCCATAGCACTAGTTCACACTTCTGTGGCAGATGGGCTACTAGACCACCTCAGGCAATGGTGCCCATTTGCAACTGCAACCTCTTCACCTGGAATAAATCTTCCCCTGAATACTCATCTACTTTAAAAAATATAAGTGTAGCTGTTTATCACTGTACTAAAGTGGAAGGTTAAGTTGTACTGATCATGAATGTAGTGATCATAAAGAGGTGATAACATTTTCCATTCAGTCCATTTACCGGAAGGAATACAAAAACAGAAATTGCCTGTGGTGAGGCACTTTACTTGTGAATGGCAGTTACCTGGAGACACAAACAATCCCTCCTTCCAGTCCTCTTTCTAGCAGCTGTGATATTAGTCTGGCAGAGCAGCACACCCGCACAGACAGAAGCTTAATCTATGACAGCTTTGTCAGCACAAGACATCTCAAGTTAACTCAATAAATGCATTGATCTTGTGCCTCAACACTGTCAGCAACTGCAGTGACATCATTTACAAGGTCCATGCATAGGCTGAAGCCAGCTCAATTCCTCATATGACCTCTACACTAAGGACATGTGAATTTAAGGGGAATATGTCATCACATTCTTAATGCTCTATTCTTACATTAGAATGGGGTTTATTGTGCCAAAAGCAACTGATCTCTCCTAGGAGAACTGATTTCACACAAAACCACAATGTATCATATATTAGTCTTAAACAAAAGTAAGGATGCTTTCACTCGATGCAGTTTTGGTGCATTTTTCCACTTGCAGTACTGTACAGCAATTAAGCTGCCTTTATTACTAGTAAGCTTACTGTATGTCAAATTGTTTTGCAAGTTGTTACAAGTGAGTAATTACTTTGTTTAGAATCTGCAAGACTTCAAAGGGTGCTTTCACACGGTGCATTTTTGGTGCATTTTTTGATGCGTTTTTTATGCATTTTTTAATGCATTTTTCTGCATAAAAAAAACACTTCAAAAATGCACCAAAAACACACCATGTGAAAGCACCCAAACACAAAAATTGGTTTATTCACCTGTAACATCTTGGAAAACAGTTTAGATAACAGAAAGTAGCTTGCTGGTAATAAAGGCAGTTTAATAGCTGTGCAGTACTGCAAGCTAAAAACCACACCAAAACTGTACTGTGTGAAAGCACCTTAAATGAATAAATGCATAATTAATTAAACTGAAGACCTATTGTGTAGTGAATTGCTTTGGGTTGGTTCACACGTTACATTTTTGTTGCCATTTTTAACTGCATCAAAAACGCAACCAGTTAAAAACAATATGTATTTTTCAAAAAATTAACCCAAATTCCAACCTCTAAAATTAGAGTTGATTAGAAAACCACTTGCATTAAAAACATGCTTTTTCTTCATGGAGTTAAGACACGGAACAAAAAAGTACAATAAGCACCCAGCCTTAATATAAGAAATAACAGAATTTTCTTTCAGAATCTTTCCCCAGATAAATATGAATTAATGTAGTGATCTCGTTAAGGTCTAGATTAATTTTGGGGTCTGTTTTAGGATCTGAATTAGATTAGGGGTTTAGTCTGGGGATCTGAATAAATTCAAAGGTCTTGTCTGGGGTCTAAATCAATTTTGCAGTTTGGTCAGGAATCTAAATTAATTTTGGGATCTATTTTATGTGAATTAACAGACACTGGAAAGTGGACAGTAGCAGAGATCAAAACAATGTGCAGACTGAATATTTCCTTTTACCAATTTTTTTTTATTTTTTTTACAAAATCAAGTATGGATCCAATTCAGAAAAAAAAAAATTGAAGAAAAAGATGGAAACTGCTCTTCTCTTTGTCAGTATAATTTGGGCTTCTAGGCCAACCACCTTTTGTTGAAAACTTCTAGTGGGCCCGTGGTCTCACAAATTGCCCGAAGATGTAAAGCACATTGCAGTTTTGTCACAGTTCTACAAAACTTCAATCTCTAGTGATTTTTGAGGGTGCACGTGTGAGCAGGATACACATGACCATTGCATTGTTTAAGGAGGGTGTGGAGAATGTTTAGTTCAGGGGGTGTCTATTTATTAGGGTATTTAGTCTAGGGTCTATATTTATTCTAGGTTTCAATCTGGAGTCTGAATTAATTTAATACTCTATGGTCAAATTGAGACCTCAAAATAATTCAGACCATAGACCCCTAAATGTATTCTATTTATTGGCCTTGAGTATGAATAAATGTAATGGTCTGGTCTGGGGTCTAGATTTATTTAGTGGTATGAACTTATTAAGAAGTTCGGAGCAAGAATAAATTAAAAGGTCTCGTCTATAGTGTGGATTTATTTAGAGGATCTGATAAAGGGTCTGAATTATTTATGTAGATCTGGTATGGGATCTACATTTTTTTTGTTTTGCTACAGAGTCTAGGTATGCAGTCTAGGTTGCAGTACAGAGAGACTAAAGATGTTTTAACATCAAACTCAGAAGTCATCAAGAAAAGACATCACAGGGATCTGAGATGGAGAATAAAACAAAGAGAATATCTACAATTAGAGAAGACGTCACAAGTCTGGATACATAGAGGACCTGTTGGCTCTTCTTCATGATGGTTTTATTCTAGTAAATACTTGTTTTTCACAAGAAGTATATAAATATAAAAAATTACCACATAGCCTGAGTCTAACTGAGAGAGGAGTGTAAATTTCCTTTTCAAGCAAATGTGTCCCTGCACAGTCTGATATTGTCAGTTATATTTGGCCACTGTCAGGGTTTAGTGATATAGCCTTTTAATAAGTGAAATGGTGATAAGCAGTTTGTCAATTCTATCACGGAAGTGTAGTGTTGATTATGTATATAGCGAGGTAGCACTGTGGTGAGGAAGGAGGTACCAAGTTTGGAGAACAGTCAATGTCCATGGTCATAGCTATAGCAATTGCAGCCATATCGGCTGCTATGCAGCCCAGGGGTTGAGGGGGCCCACTCAAGTGCAGTAACATAGCACCTTTCTGTAGTGAGTCAGACGTTTGTAGCTTTATGCTGACAATGTAGTTTCTTTGATATATAATGCTATTATTCATACCTATAATTATGGCTACTATTACAGCTTACAGTCATTTGTTGGTGGGGTCTACCTTATACAGCAGTGGGGTCCTGGTCCTATAAATGATAGTTATGCTCCTGGCTATGGTCTATTTCATCTGCCAGTGCTCTTTTATATCCTCTTCTTTTTGGCTAAACAAATTGCTCCACAACTCTGGATCTGGTTTAGATAAATATTACTTATTTAGGGAACAGTGGTAACAGAATACTTCAAAGACCACAATTTAATTCCAATATTTCATGTGCAAGAAAATACACCCATCTTAATGGCATACTGAACATAAGGTTGTATGATAATTTGAGTTTAGTTCTGTAGAATTATGGACACTTCAGACACCAGATGTTAAAAAGCAGCTGCATGCTGACCACTAGAAACTGGTCGAAACTATGATTGCGGCTTGTCCTTATGCCAGGAATAAGGAATGCTTCAGTATGTGACGTCACCTGTTCACAGAAAAGCCTGTAATATAAAATACAGCAGCAAAAAGAAAAGCAGGGGTAGGGCAAACCTTTAACCCCCAGGGGGCCCTAACAAGAAGGCGGCCCATACCAAAAATTTTTTAGCCTCCCCCATTGCCCCCCCCTCCCTACCAGAAAAATTTACCCCTACCTTTTAAAATATTTTCATGGGAGTTTCAAGGGAATTAGGAAAAATTAACCCCACCATACATTTACCCCATAATGCTACCAAAAAAAATCCCCCCTTTTACCGGGGAAACCCAAAATTACAATTGTTCTTTCTACCTGATTTTACGGAGAATTGACCAAAAATTACCACCAATAGTGGACGAAAAATACCTAAAAATATTTCCCCAATAATGATCAGTTACAAAAAAATAATATTACCTCCCAAACAATGGGCCAATATAGTAGGGTACCAGTTATTTAGGCTCTGGACTGTATAAAATTTTCCCTACAGTTACCATTTTGGTAGATTCCAATGTACACGACTCTTTGGAAAAAGTATTTAACCCCATCAGTTACCCAAAAAAATGATAGTTACCAGTATAAAACCCGGTCTGGAGACTGTATATTACCCCCAAACGTGACCATAATTTGTGGGATAAACCCTTTTTTTTAAAGGGACAAAAGAAAAAAAAGGGATTACATTTCAAATTTCATTTGTGACTCAGGTGAAATTTCTCTGTCATTTACTTTCTCTTTCTTGTGCATTCGTACAGACCCCCAAGAATTTCTTTAGCCCGCACCATTCTTTGGGGTTTGGACAAAATATACTTCCCCTCTTTTAAAATTTTTCCCAAAGGGGGGTGGGAGAGGGGGGGGGGAGGGTTTTTAGAGCAGCTGAAAGCCCTAGCTTTGAGACACAGTCTCCCAAAAGGTTTGGGAAACCCGAGGGCGGCTACATGTAGCCCGTAACCCACAGATTAAGTTTAAACCAGGGAGAAAGAAAACGCCCCCCCGGGAAAAAAAAAATCCTAGGTAGTAGTTAGAACCCCCTTAGGGAGGTTTAAAAGGCCCTAGGGAGATTGGCAGGCCTTTTGTAGGGGAGGTTTTTGGGAGGGCTCCGGTAAAGGGAGAGAAAGGGCCCCCGGGTTTGGTAGATAGGCCCCAGTTAGGCTTGCGGGGAGATAGGCCATTGGAAGGAAGGGAAAATTTTTGGGCCCCCGGTAGTAAAGTAGGCGTAGTTTTGGCCCCCCGGTAGCAAGGTAGACCACAGGGGAGGTAAAGGGTTTATAAGGGCCCATTTTGGTTTGGGAGACTAAAAGGTTTTGGGAGGTAGGAAAATTGGCCCAAAGGGGGCAGTAGTTTTGACCCATTTTGATTGGGGGGTCCCCCGGTTTGGTAAAAGGCAGGCCCCCCGGTAGATAAAACCACATCATTGCACCGCTTATGACAGCACCAGTGGCCAATGCCTGGTAAGCTTTAAGGGGTTCCCGGCCCTTTAAACCCAAAAAAGGTAAAGCGGAGGAGAACCCCTGTTTCCCCTTTCTGGGGGCCCAAATTTTAAAAAGTTTTTAAAGGGGGTTCCTTTAAAAAAGAAATTCCCCTAAAAATTTAAAGTTTCAGAAAATATTTCCTTTTTCCTAAAGGGGTAATCACACTTTTTTTGGAATTTAAAAAAGATTTAAAGGGGGCAAGGGTTTTAGCCACATAATCTTTATCAAATCTCCTAACACTTCCCATTTAGAGCAAGTAAATGGGGTATTTTATTTGTCAAAAAATGTGGATTTTTGTCCATGCTGTAGCAAATTAAGCATGCACATTCCACATGAAACAAAACATGGATTATCCCCATTCAATAGCGCTCCTCATATAGTCAATACATAGTCCAATAAATTCTAGGATCAACACTCCATCTCCAGAATTTAGTACCCATAACCTGTAATATCTATTTTTCAAGGGAGGCATCTAAGATTAGAACTTATTTAATGATCCCCCCTTTTTCCCAAACCCCCGTGGGAAATAATTTTTATATTTTAAAAACCGGGTTTAAAGGCTTGTTCACACGGCTTTAATTTTCGGGGTGTAAAATTTTCCCCCCCCAAATTTCCCATGTGGACGGGGGCGGGGGGGGAGCGGGGGGGGCCGAGGGGGGCCGGCACTTTTGCCCGGCCCCTAGACAGTCATTGCTACGGCGCGAAAACGCCCCTAGTAATTCACCCTGTCAATTATTCCCCCTCCCGGGGGATTTCCCCCGGGCGGGGAAAAGGGTTCGTAATCCTAGTTCTCCCATGAGAAATGTGAATTACCGAATGAATGGGGGGGTTTTTTGGCCCTAATTGGCGCCCTTAAAGGACCCAAAAAACGCGCCATTTTAAAACCCTT
Source organism: Phyllomedusa bahiana (assembly GCA_025379985.1). Classification (NCBI taxonomy): domain Eukaryota; kingdom Metazoa; phylum Chordata; class Amphibia; order Anura; family Hylidae; genus Phyllomedusa; species Phyllomedusa bahiana. The sequence goes on from JAODAL010007081.1 coordinate 76,651, forward strand.
GCAATTTGGGCCCTTTTAAGGGTTTAAAAAAACCAAAACGTGTTGAAAGTGAAAAAAAAAAAAAACTGCTTTCCTTTATTATAAAAATTTTTCCCTTGTTAAAGAATACAAACCTGGGTAAAAAGTTTGTTTTTCTATTTCCAAAAATTTTTTTTACTTGGGGGAAAACATTCCCCCAAAAATAACCCAAAAATGTGAAATTTTGGGGCTGTAAAGTCTTGCAAATGGATTAGTTTCAAAACAAGGCTCCCAAATTTTTATGGGTTTTTAACCAAAATCCAAAAAGGGGTTGTTTTCACTCCCAAGGAATTCTTTTTATGTTAAAAATCTTACAAAAAAAGGGCCTTCTTCCCAATGTGTGTCCATTAACAGTGTCCTACCTATTCCTAGATATCCCCTTTTGTATGGGCTGCATCAGCTTCTCAGGTCGCTATAGTTACAGACCTGTTTGATTTCTCCGGATAGGCTTCCAGCATTGATCGCTATAGCTACAAACCTGAGGAGACATTTTTGATTGGGTTTTCCACCCTTTTCTAGTGTGAAATGCGCCAAAGTGAGCCTGCTACGAAATCTAATACACCTAATGAATGTCTTAGGCGCCTTGTTTGTAAGATTCGCCACTTTTTAATGCGCCTAAAATGAGGGGGGGTTCTGGGGGGGGCGTCACACCACACTCGTAATATTAGACACATATATGAATGTGGTTCAGCAAAACTAGGCGCATGACTGCTCGAACAGGCAGGCCTATTTCAATGTGGTCTACCTGAGCCTGAGGAGTCGAAGTGGAGATAGATTTGCTGTTAGGGAAAAAATGTCCAATATTTCTCAACTTACACCAGTACAATAATGAAAAGTAATTTATGATAATTATCAAACTATATAAAGTTAAATTATTTAAGTTTAATAAAAATCGTATTATATAAAATGAACATAAAAAATATACAATATCCCAAAAATCTAAAAATATCTCCAATAAAATGCATTTAAAATTAATAGAATCTAAAATTTATTTTACATTAAATAAATCTCTGATGTTGTTCAGATTTTTAATTTTTTTTAATTTTTACTACATTAAATTTGAAATTTATTTTTACTGCTCTCACCCTTTATTCTATATACAGATGTTGAACTTTAGACATCATTTATGAGTGCACAAAAACCACTTTCATACATTCAGGAGCATTATACACTGAAAAATAGATGAGATGCACCTAGTTCCATACATATCGCTCCTGGTGTCCTCAGCAGCTCATCACTGCAGGCCAGTAATAGCCAGTAAACACATCCCTAAATTAAAAAATGAAACCGAGAAAAGGACTGAGGTCAGATGAATCGATGTATTGAGACAACCCTTTTAATGATTTCTTTAAAGAGCGTAACATCAGTGTACGTAAATATCCAGAACTCTTGGACGTGAAATGATTCAGTCTGACTCAGGAGCGTAACTACCGGGGTAGCAGACGTAGCAGCTGCCCTGGCCCGCAGTGCTGATGTGGGCTGCACGATGACGTAATTTCTTCACGCAGCCCGCGCCAAGCACAGACTGGCCGGCCGGCTGCGCGGTCACATCGAGGGAGCAAGAGACAGGTGAGTAAGTGATTAATTTCTTTTTTAACATTAAGCCTGCCCTAAGCCCCCTGCCTGCCTATATGAGCCCCTATTACCTGCCCTAAGCCCCCTGCCTGACTATATGAGCCCCTATAACCCACTATAAGCCCCCTGCCTGCCTATATGAGCCCCTATTACCAACTATAAGCCCCCTGCCTGACTATATGAGCCCGTATAACCCACTATAAGCCCCCTGCCTGACTATATGAGCCCCTATAACCCACTATAAGCCCCCTGCCTGACTATATGAGCCCCTTTAACCCACTATAAGCCCTCTGCCTGACGATATGGGCCCCTATTACCCGACCTAAGCCCCCTGTCTGCCTATATGAGCCCCTATAACCTGCCCTAAACCAACTGCCTGTCTATATGGGCCCCTATAATCTGCAATAAGCCCTGCCTGCCTATATGGGCCCCCCATAGACTACCATAAGCCCTACCTGCCTATATGGGGCCCCTATAGACCACCCTAAGCCCTGCCTGTCTATATATATATGGCCCCTATAGCTAAATAAACCCTGCCTGCCTACCTCTATGGCTCCTATACCCTACCTAAACCCTACCTAACTCTATGGCCCCTACACCTTGCCTGCCTATCTATATGGGGCCCTATAGCTACCTCAACCTATAGCTATTCTAAAATATTTGTGTCTAAATATGCAGGAACAAGTGGTCATCATGGCGGTCTGGACCTAATGAAGAACAAAAGGGAAAGTCAACGACACGTCATAGGAATGTTACCTGTGAGTCACAAGATGTAAGTGTACTGTAATCACTTATATATCTGCAGTCTGTGTACACTGGTATCTACCACTACATGGTGACTGTATGGGGGTAATAGAGCACCTGTGCACACTGATCACCTATACCACTGTATGGTCACTATATGGCGGTACTATTGATCTTTGTAAAATGACCAGTAATAGTGTAGCAGTATTATCAGTCACTATGTGGTGGTAATTTGGGGTTGTGTTCTGGCGGTATAATCAGATCCTTTTGTAGTAGCTTTATTGGTAATGTTGATCTGGGTATTGTGGGATTTGTTTGGTAGCAGTATGATGGTGATATGTAGGGTGAGGTATTTGCCCCTTGTATTATCTAGTAACTGCATGTCCTGGCAAATGTTTGTGGTAGGGGAGCTGGGCAAAGAGAGGGGTAGGGGGCCCCATCCAAAAGGTTGCTATGGGGCCTAGGCTTCTCTAGTTACGCCCCTGGTCTCTACTGTATTTAGGGTAAGGTAAGATTTTTTCTAGTTTTAGGGCATCTATTATTTATTTTTGCCTGTTTCTAGATTAATAGGTGGATACTAAAGATCTATGGTTTTCCTTCCCCTCATCCACATCCTGCTTCTTGCTCTAGTTGACCTTGATGGACACCTCGCTGACATTCACATGGAGTCCAAGGTCACATGAAGCCTTTTTAGGAATAATATTTGGTATCATTAATGAAGTGTTCTGATGAAATTATTTAGGATATCTATTTACTGATTGACTTAGAGGAGGCTCCAGAGAGGAGACAGACTGTTCTCCATGTCCTCAAGAATCCACTTCATCCAGTCTGTTTAGTAGGTGAAGGTGCACTTGTGCTGAGGAAGGAAAAACTAGAGTTTTCTTCAGGGCAGAGGCACATGCAGTTCTCACTTCTACCACAAGATGCCTCTCCCCCATTGACTAGAGAGGCGCTGATCTGGCACAACGCTAGATGTCACCTGCAGCTGATTGAACAGCAGAGAAGGAGCGGCATAGGATGCTATAAAAGTCTTATCCCTGACACATGCACATGCAAACTAAAAACTTAGCTCCCGAGCTAAGGATGGCTTCTTCACTAGCTTTGAGTCAGCACTGTCCCCCATCCTCTTCACACTGGGCAACAGGAGACTGGAGAAATGAAAGGAGCTAAAGTCCTCTGACCACCAAGCATCAAAGTGTCTTGAGCATTTAATCCAGGACTGAGAACAAGAAGATAATAGAAGGAAAATGCGATTAAATGTAAGTGCATTGAACAGTTCTTTGCATTTTCCCAAGGAGCTGCTTTTGGATCGTCCTCCTTGGGTGGCCACAGCTCTTGCAGCCATACTCATCTTTACCATCGTCATTGATATTTTGGGGAACCTCCTGGTTATCTTATCTGTATTCAGGAACAAGAAGCTGAGAAATGCAGGTAGGTGATTACTTCTTGTCCAATGAGATAAAGTTATTGAGTAAAACTTACTCCAAGACATAATCCTTCTTTGCACATAGATTTTAATGAATTAGGTCAATATTTTTTCCCCCAAGAGTGAACATGTAGAAATCTATGCTAAGAGACAAGTTCTTGATGTAATACCTGGAGGCAGGAATGAGGTGACAACCTTGAGTGACCACAGACTTGCTCCTGGCAGAGCTTTTCTTTAATTACAGTTACCTGCAGACAACTCTCTGGAGCCACTTTCTAATGCTTTGCTTGCTCTGCACATATGGATTAAGATGAGATTAAAGTAATTGGTGTATGTTACTCAAGAAAAGGCAGTTATTGCACTAAGCATGTAGTTTCAGAGGTCAGAAACTCTCTTGTTCTATGTGTAGCCAACAAGTCATTAATAACCAAAGCTTTACTATCATCAAATGAACACATCTAGCAGTGGAGGGCAACACAGATAGAAGTAGACTTTCCAGCCCTTTAAGAAGAGATTTCAACTGTCAGTGGTAATAATGCGCCATAATAAGTGGAGAATGGGAATAGAACATCTAAATTCATGAAACACATTGTATACTGTATAATATACATTACGTCCTATTAGAAATATGTCTCACTCCAGTAATAAAACATTTCAAAAAAATACAAGAATACAAAAGAAATATAAAGATATACAAGAAAGAGGTTTTCTGCTTTGGATAACTCTTGCTCTTTGGAAAGGTCCCTTAAAAATTAATGGATGAAAAATTTTCCTCCTGGTGGGACCCCCAGCAGTGAGCTGTAATTTGCAGGGGGAACTTGACAGCAAGGGCCACATGTATGAAAACTGTTTAGATCAAAAACTCATTTTTTTGTCCATAGGTTACTATGGGCAAAAAAGTGAGTTTTAGACCTAAACAGTTTTCATACATGTGCCCCAAGTGTTTATTTTCCCTGCAGCACCACCACAGGAGGAATCAAATATTACACCATGCTCATTTAAATGAATGAGTTTTCTGTGTAGTGCAGGACAGAACAGGTCCTCCAGAGCTAGAAACGCTCTTTGTAACCCCTCAACAATCTGGATAAGAGACTAAAATTGTGAACAATTGAACCATCTCGATTAACTAGGTTTTCTAAACCCCTTTAACATCATAATCTAAAGGGCCGTTCACACGGCTTATTTTGGGCACGGATTGCAGCCGTATTGAGCGCCGTACTGCGCTGCAATACGGCTGGAATCCGTCCTAGCCATTATGGTAATCCACAGTTCTCATAGAGCACTATGGAGTCCGTCTCTCCTACGTGCTCAGCGAATCCGCCGGGCGGGGAGCAATTGACATGTTCATTATCCCGGCGGAATACGCACCGTGGATAATGAAAGTCTATGGGGCCGGCGGGCAGCGCCCCCGCCCCTTATTCAAGCCGTATTGTGTGCGAAAAGTTTTAGGGGAATCATAGATTTTTTTTCTACTTTGTTCTGAAGAAATACCAGTCTGGCCATTCAATGTCTGTCTTAGGACCACTGGAAAACTGTGGATATCTTTGAGTGAGGCTTCCCTTGGTGAAGAGAACCATAGATTACCGAGTCAATGTATATTCTGCTTACTCAGAAGGGTTTTTTGTCTTATATTAAATGCACTTCTAAGCATTTACATCACAGAAATTGGAAACTAGGTGTAGTAACTGTAAAGTCCTATATGGATCACAAGTCCACAGTAAATATACAACGGTGCTGTCCTCTTCTAACACTAGGAAAGATTAATATTAACAAGTGTAACCTCCACTACAACTTGTACAAGTGTCACCCAGCTGGCCAAGAGTCCTAAATAGCAGTACACTTAGGTGGGGGTATGCCACTTAATAATTGTACATGCTGCCATTCAGATATCTTGAAAAGCTAGGGGACAACTACAGTGGAATCCATATAATCACTTTATTTTGCCAAGTGTCTGCGTGTAACTTTACATACATTCTGTCTGTCTATCTATATGTCTCCTGTTTGTGCAGAATTGCCTTGGCAGATGGCATCATTACATTTGGGAGCACAGAGGACAAGCCATATTTTCATTGAAATATGTTGTTTCCACAGTTAACAATGGCTGTGTCCCAATGCCTAGAATGCCACTACGTACAGTGTAACAAGAAACAAAAGGGAGAGAACATTGTCATTTCTCCAAGGTTTTTCGCTGCCATAACTTACCTTAGTCTGTCAGCATGAAGACCATGAAGAGAGCATGCACTTTATTACTGCTGCTTCAGCAATCTCCATTTTCTGCTCTTAAATATTGTGAACTGCCACCGCTGAGCATTTTCTGATTACATCAAAGCTTATACAGTGAGTTTTTTGACAGATGGCAAAATGAATGCTTGAGATCAAATCAAATGTAAATTTGTGTTGTTCATATTCAATTTAACATTGGCTAAATGACAACTGTGATGCAGCTATAGAGATCACTTAGAGTTCCGTTGGATTTATGAAATTGAGAACCGAGTCACATACTACTGGCAATCCTTGACGTTTTAAGGAAAATTGAAAGCATAGATCTTAAGACTTACTGTATGTCCTAACAACGGGTTCCATCAAGTGTTGAGCTACAGGTACCAGCATACTCTATCACATCAAACTAGAGTTTAAAGGCGATATTCAAATTTCAACAGAATATGCTATAACTGTCTAATAGGTAGGGTTCCTAGAGGTAAGATCTAAACCTATCTCCCTGAAGCTATCTCTTTCCTGTCCTTAAAAGGAGTTTACTCTCCACAATGATTAGCTTTAAACATGTAGACAAAGGTAAATAAAGATTATTACCAAATACATTGCTGTTCTGATTTTGCTTTGTTTGAGTGCTAGCGAAGATAAAGAAGCTCTTATCTCCACTTTGTGCCCATGAGTTTCTCTTGGTTACTGACCATCTCTCTGCTCGCACTACTCCAAACAGCCCTGTCCAACCATGGTGAAATCACTCACGGCTATGAGGAAGGATCTTTTGATATGAAACTCCTCAGCAGGTTGCTGTTGTGATGCGTTCATTGTCTTTGTGATTAATTTCTCTGGATATGTCTTAAAGTTGTCCAAATAAACTTTTTTGCTGCCTTTTACTACCTCTGGATAACTTTGGCTGGTTCATTCTATTTTTGACTCGTTTTGATGTCACTCTCTGCTGTGTGTTATCAGCAGCACATGAGCTTGTTTATCTATCTAATGACAAACTTTATCCCTTTAGAGCTCTGTAGCCTTCTGCCCTACAGTTTACCGCCTTTTGTTAGCAATGTCCCTGTAACAGGATCAGCTAGGAATAGCAGAGCTTATATGCCAATCACTGCTGTAGAACAACCCACAACCTTATCAGGAAGTGAGAGATTAAAACTAGCTGTGAATGGCAGGCTGCATAAAACAGTATGGGGAGAACACCCCTTTAATTGCACAGAACCTTCTCTTCTAGGGCAATTCTCTTCTATATACTGTGGAACACTCAATAAAGGGACCTAAGGTAGTCATAAATGTCTAAAGGTGGAAATATCTATTCAAGGAGTACTCAAGAGCTACCGTCTGTTACCTTTATCTTTCTTACTTAAGGAGTTGTAGGGTGTAGGTCAGGGGTCTTCAAACTGCAGCCCTCCAGCTGTTGGGAAACTACAACTCCCATCATGCCCACGGTTATAGATTATATAAATGCATGATGGGAGTTGTAGTTTCCCAATAGCTGGAGGGCCGCAGTTTGAAGACCCCTGGTGTAGGTAAACCCTTTCGAATCTCTACGCTCACTGAAAGATCAGGTCTTCTATGAGGTATGAATGCAGTAGAAGCCCCTTACTAAGACCTTTTTATTCATAGAGCAAACAGACTGAAGGACAGTGGGAGAGAAAGGTGTGATACTGTCCACATTCCCATGTGCAGGTCTTATCAATAATACATTTTGCCTGACTGAGAAATCTCACACCAGGGCACTGCTTAGTCATTTCAACATAAAGTCTTAGATGTAATGTCCTAAATACTCTGATGTTGCTGCTTAATGTGCTTATTTATTTCTGCTACCTATATAGCACTGACATACTCCATAGAGCTGTTAAGAGATTGGCACCATTTATAGTCCCTGTCGCCAAGGGGGCTAATTTTCAATTTTTCAGACACACAAACACACATGCTAGGGTCAGTATTCAAAGGAAGACAACATCATTTTATCTTTGGAATGTGAGAGGAATGCCCAGAGGAAACCTATGCAAACATGGAAAGGGCATATAAACTCTGTGACAATGGCATCCTGAGCACCAGGCATGCCGAACATGTGAACCGGGACCCTAGGAGACACAACTTTCGAATGTATTGGCATCCTGTACATGTTATATTATGAAGATGTACTTCTAATGAGGTATATAAGTAACTGTTTAAATAGGTAAAGTTCCATAGAATATATACATTGACAAGACTTTATGTTATAAAAATTCTGTTGCATTTCAAGGTACTTTTCTTATAACTTTTTTATTGGTCAATGTAGCTACAGTTTAAATATCTTTTCAAGGACTTGTGGTGGTTGTAATAATGGCATATAGTATGTATGTAGGGTTGTTTTTAAACATTTTTTTAAATGCTATTTTTTAAAAACACTGCGATTAATTTAATCATTTAACCTAACTAGGGAACATAACAGGGCGATTTTCCGATTGCCGACATAATACTTTTGCATTATACCAAAGCATTATTGCATATTGATATAGCCGTAAATCCAACACTTGTGGAAAACAACTGCTTAAAAATGTTCATGTTTATTTGGAAAATCATTTGAAAAAGTATAAAATCAGAAATACAGGACAAATGAGATCACGTGTCCTATATGTTTGATTTATTCTTTGTTAAATGATTTTCCAAATAAACATGACGATATTTTAAGCAGTTGTTTTCTGTAAGTGCTGGATTTACCTCTGCATTATGAACATTGCCAGTGTCAACGTGGTTCTTCTATCCTATGCACTGTTAATCTACAGAGAGCTGAAGACACGGATTGAGTGAGCAAAAGCTTCCATGTATTATTATCTAGTAGCATTGAACTGACAGGAACTCAGCAAATAGCCATGGTAGACCTTTGGGCTTTTAAAAAAAACAAACAAACAAAAAAAAAAAAACAAAATTTTTATTAAATTTTAAATAAACAAAAACATATATTAACATCTGTACAAAATATGAGATACCGTTTGATACACAAAGACAAAATATAAGGAACCAATAGTACAAATAAGAAAAGTGCAAAGCAGAGACAGTACAGTGTACAGTAGTACTAATTTAATACTTTGGAATGATAGTAAAGGTATGTTCACACGGCTTATTTTCTAGGGTAGTTGCGTGCGCATTTCGCCATGTATTGCGCTTAATGCGTGGCGTAATGCGCGCCGCAATTACGGTAATTCATAACTCTCATAGAGAGCTATGGATTACGTGTCGTCCCCCCATGCGTACAATACAATCGTATTGTCAATTGTTAGCGGCGATTACGCGCCGTGAACAGTTAATGTCAATGGGGCCGGCGCCTGCTGCCCCCCCACGCTCCTCAGTGCTGTGGGATTACGCTGATCAGTGCATGATTCCAAAACACCCAACATATTGCGACACTTACCATAGATGCCGCAATAAGCCACGTGTTCATAGCCTAATAAGGATGAAGCAACGAGACGGCTCCATTCTCACTCAAAAAAGAAAACAAAAATAATAAAAAAATAAATAAAAACAACCCTAAAACATAATGCAAAACAGTGGTACCCATATACTACAAACATAAGAATATACATCTATGTAAATAGGTAAGGTCTGGAATAAAAGGTGAAGAAAAGACTGTACTGGTACAATGCTGCGGGATCACCACACGTGTAGTGAAACAAAAAAACATGGCGGCGATGGAAACCTTCACAGAGCTTTCAGCTGCCATGTTAAGCGATCTGGGCCCCACGCGGGCTCCAATCAGAGAGAGGAACTTTGTGCAGGGTTAAACTACACGGAATTGTGCTGGCTCCATCCCACACTGTAACTAGCGGGTTTTAGCTGAAGTTAGCAGCCATAACTCACATCACTGAAGGGGCCTTGTAGCGCTCCTGCTACAAGGCCCCTTTAGCAACACTGGGACGTAGGTTTATGTTCAATGTCCATAAAGGGGCTGTCTCACTACATTGATTCATCTTACTTCAGTCCTGTTTTCTTGGTTTCACTTTGAATTCAGGGGTGTGTTTACTGGCGTTTACTAGGCTGCAGTAGAAGCCAGGTCTGTAGCTATAGCAACCAGAGCTGGCAGCCTATCAGGATAGATCAAACAGGTCTGTAGCTATAGCTGATGCAGCCCATACAAGAGGGGATATCTCAGAATAAGTAGGACACTGTTAATGGACATATATTGCAAAGTGACTTGTTTTTGCAAGATCTTTAATATAAAAAACAATCCTTGTAGTGAGACAACCCCTTTAAGGGGGTAAAAAGAAAGATGGTGGCCTGAGGCTTTGAATAAGATAACTGTTAAAAATCATTACCCCCTTCCTCTCATCGCAGATCTGTTCAACTAGATTTCAGGAGCTGCCTAGTTCTCCAAACTAGATTTGCAGGGTGCATATAATTTAATTTGCATCTACAAGGGGGATGAGTGGAAAACTTTCTTTAATACCCTCAATGGGCATTATGAGTATTTGGTCAAAGCCTCCAGTTTAAGCAATGCATCATTGGTTTTCCAAAGTTTTGTTAATTACATCTTTCAAAAACTCATTTATTTCTGTTACCTATATAGCACTGACATACTCCATAGAGCTGTTAAGAGATTGGCACCATTTATAGTCCCTGTCGCCAAGGGGGCTAATTTTCAATTTTTCAGACACACAAACACACATGCTAGGGTCAGTATTCAAAGGAAGACAACATCATTTTATCTTTGGAATGTGAGAGGAATGCCCAGAGGAAACCTATACAAACATGGAAAGGACATATAAACTCTGTACAGATGTCCGCCCTGAAGACAATGGATCTTAGTGATTGGAAAACTAAAGCCATTCTCGCCTTGAAGAGATGTTTTACTGAAGCCACTATTCTGGTTCAGCTCAATCTCTCACACCACTTTATTGTGGAGGTTGACACTTCTGAGGTAGGAGTGGGAGCAGTTCTATCGCAAGTGCCTCCCTCTTTGACTATCCTTCACCCATGTACTTTTTTAACACATAAATTTTCACCTAAATTATGACATAGGGAATCGGGAATTTCACGCCATCAAGTGGGCATTTGAAAAATAGTGTCATCTCTTGTGAGCAAATGGATGAGACATCAGATTACTGTGTTAACTCACCATAAGAACCTGACTTATCTCGAATTTGCTAGAAGACTGAATCACAGACAGGCTAGGTGGTCTTGTTTGTAACCAGGTTTGACTTTGTTACTTACAGACCTGGTTCCAAAAACGATAAAGCTGATTCATTGTCCTGTAGGTTCTGTGCCTGTCAATCTCCTGACTTACCGCCTGAACCCATTCTTGCTAGAGGTGTTGAGGTCTGAGCGGTATCTTCTGACCTTACCAGTGACATTAGACAGTTTCAGAATTTGGCTCCTCCTTCAACTCACAATAGAAAGTTATTTGTACTGCCACAGTTTAGATTTTGTCTGTGCAACAATTCTGTTCTTTGTGGTCATCCAGAAATAGTGGGAACTAGAAGACTTATTTCTTGCTCTTACTGGTGGATGTCCAGGCTCCATGACATTTTCATCTACATTTCCACCTATGAGTGCTCGTGTAAAGGTTCCTCGCACCTGCCCTGTGGAACTTTATCATTTGCCTGTTCCCCAAAAGCCATATTCTTATTTGTCCATGGATTTTATTACAGATTTGTCCCACCTCTCCAAGGGAAAGACAGTAATTTGGGTAATTGTCAACCGTTTCAGCAAAATGTGTCATTTGTGCCGTTGTCTCAGCTTCCCATTTCTAAGGTACTGTCAGTCTGTTTATTGACCATGTAGTTCGCCTTCATGGGATTCCAGAGAACATTTTTTCTGACATGTGTACAGTAGGGTGACAGTCAAAAAATGTTGTGCAAATTTTTTAAGTCTCACCCCTGGGAATTATTTCCGTTGGTGTGATTGTAACAGTAATTTCATAGCATTACAACATTGTTTTCTGGTGGCTCAATCATCACAAAACTAACAATTATTCATAATGAATGAAAGTAAATGAATAATTTTAAAGCGGTTTCACAGTTTCACTTTTTTTGAGAAACATGCTTTATTTGGTTCAGGATAGTCATGGCAATGCTTCTCTATAAACTGGAGAATAAACGGTTTCTGGTCTTCATAAGTGCTTAGTGACAAATTGAATGTGATCATTGATCATGAGTGCAATGGAGCGTTCTGTGGCATCATTCATTATTTTCAATCCGGCGACTTTTGAGGATGCATCGATATAACTTTCATTAGAGTTCCATAGACAAGGATCTTGGTGAAGAAAATCTTATTTTATTTCCAGTGCAATGAACAGTTTTTTTTTTTGTGTTGGACAATATGAAGTGATGAAGCTTCTTGTGTGACACAAGGTCTCCGGCAAACTGCATGCAAGTTGAGCAGTCATTGTTGCCTTCCTTCTGCAATCTTTTCTTCAGTCTGAACCTCACTGTCAAAAAAGCCAGACCCAGCATAATCTCACTGAGGTACTACAAGTGTCTGCTGAAAGTTTTATTGCTGCCTCAGCAACAGGTGCATTGATTCTTTTTTTTCTACGAGTTCTCACAGTAATGTCAAGTCATTTTGCAGAGATCTGACAAAGGTTCCAAGCCCTCAAGTATAAGCGAACACTAAGGACCACATGTATGAATCCCGAAGGGTCGGGGCGCACCTTTCCGCCAGTTTTCCGGCGGAATCTGCGCCTGATTTATGTCGGGGCCGGGGCGCACTCATACATACAATGTAAAGTCCGCTGCGCCTCGCCAGTGTTTTAGGTGCAGTGCGGGTCCGAGGCGCAGTGCGGGGCTGCGCCTATGATTTGGCGCCGGAGGTAGTGCGGTCATACATGCGGGGAAAAGTTCCCTGCGCCTCGCCAGTGTGTGTGGGGCACAGTGCGGGGACATTGGACTTAGGCGCCGTGCGGGGGCTGCGCCGAAAAACAGTTCCGATGCGAGACAGGCTGGAACAACGAGAAATCATTCCAGATGTCGGTGCGAAGTATGAATCAAAAATCGCCTTTATAAAGGCGTTCAACATTCTCAGGAAAAGAGCTGAAACCTAAAAAATAAAAAATACATAAAACAAAATATCACTTTCCAATATCCTAATTCAAGAATTAGGATATAGGAAATTGCCGGGAAATAGAGTAATTCAAATTCTGAAAGCTATTCCGATTGGTCGGCAGAAGCCAGCCAATCAGAATAGGAGCGACAGTGAACCATTAAAACCTATGGGGAAGTTTAGACCAATCAGAATCCATGGCGGGATAGTTCAAAATACAGTAAAAATGCTGAAAAGAGCTGATTGGTTAAGCTACCGGGGACTTGGCTAGCTCAGCTTATCAGAATAGGAGCGACAGAGACCCATTCTAGCCTATGGAGAATTATTGACCAATCAGAATAGGAGCGACAAAGACCCATTCTAGTCTATGGAGAAGTTTAGACCAATCAGAATCCACGGCGGGATAATTCAAAATACAGTAAAAAGACAGAAAAGAGCTGATTGGCTGAGCTAGCGGGTGCTTGGCTATCCCAGCCAATCAGAGCGCGAGCTACTTCTCCCATTATAGTCTATGGAGAGATGGGCGCACTGAAATCTCGGCACTCAGCGCCGTGCGGCATGAAGTATTAATAAAAAAATTATTTTTATTAAATGTAAAACATTATCAGATAAAGAGCAGAACCCTTCTTTACAAATGAAGCAGTTAAAACAACAGTTAGAAGCAGTTAGAACAACGCGTTTGTCGCCGAGACCGGCGCTACATAGGGAATTGCAATAGAGAGAATCGCCGGGAAATACAGTAATTCAAATTGTTTAAGCTATTCTCATTGGTCGGCATAAACCAGCCAATCAGAATAGGAGCGACAATGTCCCATTATAACCTATGGAGGAGAATTGACCAATCAGAAAAGGAGCGACAATGTCCCATTATATCCTATGGAGAAAAATTGACCAATCATATTCAAAGGCGGGACAGTTCAAAATACAGTAAAAAGGCAGAAACGAGCTGATTGGTTGAAGCGGCGGGGGCTCGTCCAGCTTAGCCAATCAGAGCGCGAGCTACTTTCTCATAGAGTTCTATGGGGAAAAAAAATTCGGAGCGCGCTCTGTGATTGGCTAAGTTAAAAGAGGCGCCGTATTTGGACCAATGGGAAAGCGAGCGACGCTCCTATGGGTTTTCTAATGCAATCTGAAATAAAACTGTACACGGCCGAAATCAAATTATAACACTACAGAAGTGGTCCCGATGTGTATATAAAACGAATGATAATATGGGGGTAACGAAAAAAAAATATTAAATCAATAAAATCATGTTTATTTCTTTATTTTCGTTGCACCCATATTATCATTCGTTTTATATACACATCAGGACAACTTCTGTAGTGTTATAATTTGATTTCGGCCATGTACAGTTTGATTTCAGATTGATAATTCTTGATATTGCGCCGTTCTAGAGTTTTGGAAAGTGTTTTTTTTTTATTATGTTTATTTTTTACGTTCAGCTCTTTTTCTGACACTGTTTTCCGCCTTTATAAAGGCGATTTTTTCGGAATCATACTCCTGCTGCACGGAGCGGAGCGCCGAGATTTCTGTCGCGATCTTCGATCCGCTTCCTCGCATGTTCCGATCCTGCTTCACTTCGCCGCCGCCGGAGCATTTAGACCAAAAAAAACCTGGTCTGCCTGTCGGAGCTGCCGAGCGCTGCACTGCGCCTCGCTTTGCCGACTCGCCATCGTACATGCCTCGGAGCATACGAGCGCGCCGCGTCCCGCCCCGGAACGCCTACCCCGTGCCCACACCGCGCCCACTGCCCGCCCCTTCATGCGGGGCGCAGCTGAAAGTGGCGAACACTGCGCCTAACACTGAATCCCCGCGTCCGACAGCGGGATTCGGGCTGGGAGGCGCAGTATACGCCAAAAAACGGGCGAAAAGCCCGATCATACATGTCGCCCTAAAAGTGCAAAATCTCTTGGAACAAGTCTATATTTGGACCTGTTGATGTCAGCCACAATTTATCAAACAAACTTGCAATAATTAGCTCGTGAATGTTGTGCCTATAGGGCAAAGTAGTTCTTTCTGCAGTTTCTGTTGCAAGAGGATGCCTACACCATCCTTTCTACCACTGTTAGTACTTGTGGTGTCGAATGACATAAACTTCACTTTATCCAATTTGCCAATCCTGTAGAACCTCACATACAGCTGTAGCTTGTGCTGCTCCTGTGCTGTTTGGTATCTCTGGGACCGTTAACAACTTCTCAGTTCCTCCTCCTGACACTGGTACTGCCAGTCGCTCAGCAGTTTAATTGCAGTTCTGGGTTGCAAACCTTGTCCTGTCCCAGTGTACAGTCAGTGGACCACTGCTATGGAAGGAAGCTTTGATAGCATTTGCTACAATCTCTCGATGCCGGTTACGAGCTTGTCTGACAGATTCCCTGTTCAATGTGAGACTGCTTGGATCATGGCCAAGAGACTGAGAAGCTGCAGCAAGCAATTAGGTTGCTTTTCTATCACAGGTATTAGTTCTGTCTAGAGCTGCAGCAAATTCTGGAGTCACAATGTTGACAGTTCTTACCGACGTATGTTTCTTGGGACTAAAATATCCTTCACCTTCATCACTATCGTTGACGGAAGCTTAGCTGCAACTGCTACTACTACTGCTAAGTTCAGCAGATGTTGTTGACTGCTGAACTCGCTCAGTTTCCTTTTTTCTTTGTTTCTCTGCCTGTAGTTCCCTCATAAATCTCTTTCCTCGATCTTGGCCAGCTTTCTATCTAATGATCCCATGCTTCCATGATGACCTTTATCTCTTTGAGCAAGCAAGAAGTCACTGTCTTCCTGAGGTTTTATACGTTTCATGGCATTAGCATGAGCGACATCAAACAAATCTTCAAGTTTATTAACAAATTCCTTCTGCTTGTATTCTTGGGTTTTGGTTTGCCATTTAACATTCTTCTTGAGACTCTTCCATTGACCAAACAGACTCTTCACCTTACTGATCACGTGATATTGTTGCCTTGTCGGGATTCTTGCTTTTTCCCAGAAGTGCTTTGTTGGCTGTGAAGGTAGCACTGGTGCATGTTGGTTGCGAGTCCGCAAAGTGCAGGAAATAATTCCTGGCCAACACCTACCAATTTGCGTCAGCTTAAGGCCATCATTACTGCCTGTTGTCCTTCCAATTAACCACATTCCTCTAACACTGTGGTTCGAAGACACCATTTTTTCTGACAACAGTGACTAAACTTGTGGGAGGCCTAAATAGCATCCATAAACCCAAATTTCAATAAATTTTGATACGTTGCTGCAAATCACTCTAATATCGTTCATCAAAACTTGTATATTACTATTATAAATAAAAGTAAGTGAATTTCAGGCAAAAATGTAAATAGACAGTAAAAGGCACATAATGGGAGTAATGCAGACTGCAGCGTAAATGTTTAGAGATTAGTATTACCTAAAACAGTGAATAATACTGAATGTTGTCTGTAATCTAGCAAGTTTATGTAGAAAAATAAACTAATATTAATAATATTAAATATTTTTTACACATTACAAATAAGTAAATTGGAGAGAGTTTCAAGGAGCTGTGGGGCCCTTATTGCTGCTTTCATGTTCAAAGGCTGACATTGAGCCACCTCTTAAACACAACCAAAAGAAACGATCTTTATTCTACAGAACACACTGTCACCCTAGTGTACAGTTCCTGACTACATTTTGGGGGGCCTTCTATACCTAACCCAGAATACAGTTGTCCTTTTCCTTGGCGTTCCATATAGTTTTGTCTAGTGCTCAGACAGAACGTTTTAATCAGACTCTTGAGCAATATCTTAGGTGCTATTGTGCCGATAGTTAGGGTGAGTGGCTAGCATGTCTTTCTCTAGCAGAGTATGCCATCAATAATCATAACCATGTGTCCACAGATTCCTCGCTGTTCTTTTGTAATTATGGTTTTCATCCTTGTTTTGGTTCTCTCTCCTCTTCTGCTTCCGATAATCCTGAGATAGAGCTAGAATCTAAGAAACTGTTCACAGTCTGGGACCAGGTTACGTTGAACTTGAAGAAATTCCAGTTGATTCAAAAGAAGAATTCTTATAAAAAATGTGCTGCGGGGCCGACCATCATGGTGGGGTATAAAGTTTGTCCCACTACCAAAAACATGAGACTGAAAGTACCCTGTCACAAATTGCCTCCTAAATTAGTTTTTTACCCGATTAAACGGGTTATAAATCCAGTCTTTTTTCCCCTACGCCTTTCTGAGACCTTCCAGATCCGCAATGTTTTCCATAAATCTCTCCTCAAAAAATGTACGTACCTTCAGTTGGTCCCCAAAAAGAATCTCCTCCTCCAGTCCAGGTGAAGGTAGATCTTGAATTTGAAGTGAAAAGAATTGTGGATTATCGGAGGATCAGGAATGGTATACTTAGTCTTTTCTGTTCATATTAACTGACTGGTGAGGGCATTCCACATTAAATTCCTGTGTAAGTCTGGTCTCAGATCTATGGGTCTAGTGGCCCCTCGTAAAAAGGAGGGGGGTTCTGTCAGCATTGTGTTACTGCCCCTTTAAGATTCTGTCTGTTGCAGCCTCAGCCAGGGTGCGGTACGATGCCTCAGGGATTGAGCACCTGGGCCACTCCCTGACTCGGACGGGATATGCAAATTCCTTCCTAAGACTCATTTTCCACCTGTGATTTCTCCTGTTTTCCTGTATGTACTGATAATTGCATTTTGACTTTGACTTACTGGTTCTTGACTTCGGCTTCGGCTACGGTTATTCCTGTGCCTTGTGAGTCAGTACTGCAAGTTCTCCTGGTTTGATCTTGGCCCATCTGACATTTCTTTATTTTTTTGTGTCTGCCTGTTTGTCATCCGTTTATCATCTGTTTGTTGACCTCTGTTTTATTCAGGGTCTATTCAGGATAAGGCACAAGTGTGGGTTCGCCCTTGTCAGGGTGGTTGCTCTGCTTATGCAGGGTAAGGTAAAGTAAAGATTAGGGCATCCCCGACAGGTAGTAAATAATCAGGATTTAATTAATCTCTGATCCTAGCTGTTACAGTGAGAGCCTGGCTGACTGGGGGGTTAGAGCCTGCAGCTCACCTTCTGGACAGAGGATGGTGTGCAAGCACAGTGAGAAAAAGGAGGAGAGATAGAACTTGTGGGGGGCGGGGTAGAGAAACAGTTCAAAGAGACTTTGTGTGTCAGTCAACGGGAACCAGCTATGCCAGAGCACCGGTCAGAAAAAGATGCAGAGTGATTGGACCCAGCAGTCAAGCATGAAGAGTACCTGGGAAGGATTGTAATGGGGCAGGTGTGGTGGGGAAAAAGCTGGAGGTAGAGTTAGTCCATGATATGAGACGGAGCAGGCCATTAGTGGAGAATCTAATGGGTGTAGCAGGCAGAAAAAAAAGGAGGATGACTGAAATCTATCACTCTCACAGACGTTAAGACTAGGTGATAGCAAGTCAAAATTGTAAGACGCAAGAGGCTCTTGGAAAAGTATTGTGAATGAAAAAAGAGAATCCCAACACAGGCACACCACCTCAGACCTAGCCACAGGCCCCAACAACTTAACAGTAGGCCACCAAGAGATAAGAGACATCCAGATAATGAGAAATAGACTGTCTCTGAGCAACTAGTTTTTTATTCGGATCACCAATAAACAAAAACATGACAAGAAAAACATTGAAAACCCAACCGTTGTGTTGTGACACCCCACGCACTCTCGGGCACAGGTCGTGAGCCTATGTGATCACAATGACATATATGGCATGTGCAGATACAGCCTTTAGCTGGTGACATTGATATACATCATCAGTAGTGTTGAGCAATTGCGTTGGCTATCGAGATCGATCGATAGTCGATAGTCGGCCGCTATCGATAAGGTTTTTCGATAGTGAGCATCGATTATGAGCGATTACCATTAAAGTCTGTGGGAGAGCAACAACACCTTCATTATTACACCCAAACAAGGCTGGAGAAGCTGAAATTAACATCCACAACAGTCAAATGGATACGTGCTACATCTTAGGCAACACACTTAGGTTATAAAAGTCACAGAAAAAAAGTCACAGACCATTCACTATCCCTGTCTTGTACCACAGCCCTGACCCCTTAAACCTGCATCACCCACAATTAAAAAGTGCCAGAAGGCAGTATGATTTGAACCATCATGTTACTTGAACTGGACATTGAAAATCCGTGTCCTGGAACGCAGCATGAGCCCCAAACCTGCATGACCCCCAGATTTAAAAAGTGCCGCAAAAAGGAGTCTTTCAACCACCATTTTAGTTTCACTGGACATTGACTATACCTGTCCTGGACCGCAGTATGACCATTAACCTGTCTGACCCCCAGATTAAAAAGTGCGGGAAAAGGAGTCTGTATCTGTTATGTTTTCGTATAAATACACAGTATTTTTTTGCACCTTTCAATTCACCTGTGGTGACCTATAGAATTGCTGCTTTAAGATTTTACTGGATTGCTGCGTCAATGGAACAATGCTGGGTGTTGCCAAAAGTCAAAAACCCCGTAACTTGTTTATTTTTGTATGATACACGGTTTTTTAAAAATTTTTTTTTTGCACCTTTCAATTCACCTGTGGTGAATATAGAATTGCTGTTTTAAGATTTACGTAGATGCTGCGTCAATGAACAATGCTGGGTGTCGCAAAAGTCAAAAAAACACGTAACTGTTTATGTTTTGGTATAATAAACGGTATTTTTTGCACCTTTCAATTCACCTGTGGTGAATATAGAATTTTGCTGTTTTAAGATTTACGTGGATGCTGTTCAATTAAACCATTGCTGGCGCGCAAAAGTCAAAAAAAACACGTAACTGTGATGTTTTCGTACGATACACGGTATTTTTGGCAACAAACAACCTGTGCTGACTACAAGATTGCTGTATTGTAATTTAACTGCAAGGTGGATATATTAACAGTCACAGGTGTAATGGGGTAAAATTGAAAATGAACACCTATCTGAAATGTATACTGATAATAAAAGTGGAGTTTTGCAGCTAACAAAGAGACCTGAAGTTACTAGAAATGATGTGTATCCAATATAAGTTCAGGCTGCCCAATATCCAGGAAATATTTCAATAGCAAACTGTTAATAATAAAGATATTCCACTACAATTTTCTACACTAAGTCTTGGTGAACTTTATCCAGTGTTCTTTATAGATAGAGCTTGTCTGTGTTCGCCCGCGCGCCCCCCCCCCCCCCCGCTCCCACCGCCGTGAATTTACAGCGGTAGATGCTGCTTTTAAATTTCTCTAGCTAACTACATAAAATCTTCAAATCTCTAATCTAACTAAATTGGAAGGATCACAGCTAATAGTAGAGGTTTCTCTGTGCAGAAATAGACTAATTTCGCTGAGCTGTGTGGCCACAGGCAGAGCGCAGGTCCTATCCCTATGAGACGCTGAGAGACACTGAGGCGAACAGAAACGCTGTTCTATGTAAACGAGGGCATGTGATTTTTTCCAGCCAATCGCATACATACACATCCCAGTCATGACGTCGCACACACATCTCACCCTGCTCTATTCTGTAATCTGATTTGCTGGCCGCCAAAATTACAGGAAGCGCCGAAAAAGGCGCGATCTTAATAGATGATGCTCAGATTTTAACCTTAATTATCGCATGATCTGGAAATTTCGATCACCATAAAAAACCTTGCCGATTTCAACTTTGTCGATAAAAATCGCTCAACACTAATCATCAGAGCTAATTTTGTAATTTCTGTCCTTATAGTGGTGTTGTAAACCTGCATCTTAGAGTTGCTTAATTCATCTTGAAATTCCTGATTTATGGAAACAGCATAAGAAATACATATTTGTGAAATCTACTGTAACATGTGAAGCAGTAGACATGTCTTATAGCATATTAGATTTGTATGCATTTAGGTTCTGTAGAAAATTGGATGAAAGCCGGCAACCTGCTAAAGGTAGTTTTCTCCTTTGGAAACTCAACATCTGCTAGACAGATGTAATTTAGTAATCAAAAAATAGAATAAAATATTTAATTGAAAATAAGAGCTCTTGCCATGATGTATAGCATTTGAGGTATGTAAATTATCAGGTTCAGTGGGTTTTACCATGAACTAAGATCCTCTGCACTGGTTGCTTGCAGCTAGCTGTGAGTCGACCAAGCATGTGAATGAGGAGGGCGGTGACTGTCCTCTCCATTTATTTCTATGGGAGCTACCGAATAAAGTCGAGCGCACAAACTCAGCTATAATCAGTAGCTCACACCGCAGTGAATGAGAAGGCCACAAGCGCCACCCTCCTCTTTCACATGCTCGGGTGGCTCGCAGCTGGCTGCAAGCGACCAGTGGAGGGGATTTTACCTTGTGGTAAAAGTCCTTTAAAGAAGTATTCCCATCTTACATTGATTGATGTTGAATTTCCCCAGTACAACATTGCCTCCCTCACCTCCTTTTAACTTCTACAAGAAAGCAACCACAGAGCTAAACTAGAAGTGTAGGGAATATCTGGGGTCGTCCTCCCCAGTGCAAAACAATGACATATTGTAATGATAAGCAGTTTCTTAAATAGGAATACCCCTTTAATAGAGTTACACAAGTAAAATAAAAAATATCTAAAACAGTCTATAACCATTGCTTTTCTCTTTGCAGTTTTTTTCTTCACTTTATTTTTTTTTTTATCAGGTCCCCCCAATGAAGCATGCTATAGATGTGACAGTTAGTGATGTGTTTGTGTTAATGTGTGTTGTGTTTTTGTGGCATTTTTCCCATTACAAATCATATCATTGTAAGAGGAATCATACAATCAAATTATGTTACAAATGAAGAAAAATAAAATACTGTTAATAACTTGGTGTGATGTGCATTTTTAGAGGCTTTTTTAAGCTAAAAAAGCGTCAGACAAAAGTATGCAGGAAGGAGACCATAAACAGAAGTTTTAAAGGGCCAACGGGGTTGTCCGATTAATGTTTCATATGCTCTTTATGATGATGTTGCCCTTTTAAAATTAAAAAGCTTATACTTACCTCTTCCCCAGTCTCGAATCCAGGGCTGTGCCGTCCTTAAACTTCATCGCTCTCATGTTTATTTCCTTTCTTGTGAATGAGACGTCAGGTTGTGGCAATTGACTATCACAGCCAATCATTGGCTGCAGAATGGACATCGCGTTCAGGAGAATACAGGAAATAAACCTAAGACCAGTGGAGATGGAGGATAGTGTGGCAATGGGTCTGAGGTGAGAGGAGAAGGGAGTACAAGTTTTTTATTGTAAAGGTCAGCAGTATCCTAAAGAGCATGTTTAAAAAAAATATAGCTGGACAACCTGTTTTAAAGACATTGATGACCAAAACTGTACAGAATAAGCCACATTTGAGAGTTACTGAATAGATTGTGACGTATAATTGTTAAGTTCACAATTGCTTATTCTTTTAAAATTGAGAACATTTTATATATACTAGTGCATCTCCATTAATTATAATATCACTAAATAGATCTTTGATACCAATAATTTTAAGCTAAATAGAGAAACCCATATATTGTAATGACCTATTACAGTATGAATTACAAGGTTTAATATAATACATTTGTGAGCCCTATAACATAAATAGTCCCAGAGAACCCCTTTAATTTTCAATGATAGTCTAATTTTTTGAGATGCACTAATATATAATGTTTTTGTTGAAAACCATCAAGCCAGCTCCTTCATCTAAAATCTGCTGTACCATAAATTATGTATCTAATATAACCCCTAACAGACACATTGTTGTATTTATGGCTATGATCAGACTATGTTTATTTTCTTTTAAGTGAAGGTTAGAAAATGGAACAGTGACTTGATAAACTGCCTTCAAAGATACTTAAAAACATGGACTGTGGAATAATTTTTTCTGTTGTATTTTTATCTTGGGATTGATATAGGTTTATCTCAGACAAGTTCACATTCTTTTACTCTTGATTTTCTAACCACATCTGCTGAACGTTTGCTCCAAGCATCTACTATTCAATATGTAGAATACTGCTGTGTGACACTCCTTCACATCTTCCATCAAGCTAATTTCAGACCCCTCCCCCTTGTTCTTGTGTTTAGTTTCTTCCAGAACCCTTTGAGATATTTAAGGCTATGTTCACACGGCTAAACTGCGGGACGTAATTACGCCCCGCAATTACGCCGTGTGGACGGAGGCGGGGCGGGAGTAGGGGAGTGAGCGGGGGAGTGAGCGGGGAGGCCAGTACTTCGCCGGCCCATTGATTTGCATTACCAGCGGCACGTATACGCCGCTGGTAATTCACATGTCACTTATCTCCCTGCCCGGCGGATTCGTCGAGCAGGGAGAGGAGACGTAATCCATAGTTCTCTATGAGAACTGTGAATTATCGTTATGAATGGGCCGTTTTCAGCCCGTAATTTGCGCACTTCGGCGCGTAATTACGGACCGAAATACGGCCCATTTTAAGCTGTGTGGACATGGCCTAAAGGTCCTGATCATGTTCTCCCTTTGTCTTCTTTCCTTCAGACTACACAAATTAATGTCTTTAAGTTTTTCCAGGTCATTACTTCTTTACTCTGTTTTAGAGACTTAAACACAACTTGCTTCACTTGTATGAAATGTGAGTCATTACACACAGTAAAGAGCTCAATAGATATCACTCTATATGGGCGACATGTATGAAGGAAGGCGCGTCGAAGTGAATTTTCGAGTCTCGCTTTCAGTGTATAATGCGCCTGAATGTATAAAAGTGTTTTTTGTGTGATTATAAATGGAGTCTAAAGTTCGACGTGCCTCGCCTATGTGTTAGGCGCATTACAAAACTTAGGCACATTAGTAATGTGCCTAACATGTATAAAGGCTATAGATAGGCAGAGAATAAAAGAAAAGTCATTAGACTAGCATGCCAGTGAATAGAAACTATGGCACTGATCTTGGTTGGTGAACCACAGGTCCCAGCAAGACCAGTGCTGGCTCTTGATGTATGTAGAATAAAGGGTGAGAGCAGCAAAAATAAATTTCAAATTTAATGTAGTAAAAATTAAAAAATCTGAACAACATCATCAGTGGGTTTGTTAATGTAAAATTAGTTTTATATTCTATTAAATTTAAATGCATTTTATAAGAGATATTTTTTATATTTTTGGGATATTATAGATGTTTATATTAATTTTATATGATGACATTTTTTATTATATTTAAATAATTTAATTTGGTATAGTTTGATAATAATCAGAAATCACTTTTTATTATTGTACTGGTATAAGTTAATAAATATTGGACATTTTTTCCCCTAACAGCAAATCTATCTCCACTTCGACTCCTCAGGCTCAGACAGACCACATTGAAATAGATCTGCCTGTTCGAGCAGTAATGCGCCTAGTTTTGCCGAACCATATTCATAAACGTGTCTAATATTACGTGTGGACACCAACCTATTACTATAATCAGCAAGGAGGAAAAAAAAAAAACGTCTAATATGATACAGTGATTTGCTAACTGCAAAAAGGATCTAAAAACATCTTACTTGGGCAATCATCCCTTATCTGAATGGCATGAAACATATAAGGTTTCCTTGTGAGACCCTCTGCAGCGGTAACACAGTGAAAAAGAGGTAGAAAATTACAAATTAAAATGTCATGCCTGACCTCCCCAACATGTTTCACCAGCTAACTGGCTTCATCAGGGGATAGAGGTCTGGTCCCATGTGGTCTAGTTCATTTCCTTTTATATAGTCTTAGGTACACACCCTATTCAGGTGCACACCAATTAGCCACCAGAGATTCAACAATACCCATTCCCCCTTTTAAAACACACCCCTTTCTCTCCCACATAACACATTCATTAGGCGCATTAGACATCATAGACTACTCACTTAGAGGCATTTTATGCCAGAAAAGGCTGAATAACCCGATCATAAATGTCTCTCTTAAAGTTACACCCCAAAACCAAAAATTAACTTTACCTTTCTTTTCACAAGGTTATGTGTACCCTAAAGTTTAACGATGTATGATCTTAAAGTAGATTCCTTTTTTATACAAATATTAAATTACTATTTCCTTTAGTTCCTTTCAACTTTTTTATGTGATGTATTCAGTCTCCTCTGTTTGATCTTCATTCTGTCTGTCTGAAAATGATTCAAGTCATCATGTGCTTCTTAATCCCCTCTGCATACACTAAGGTTGTAGTGAGCATCAGATGACTCCATCATGTCTCATTACACAGCCTCCATCAACTATCTCTAATAATTAACTAGGAATTGTAAACTGTGAATGTGTGGAAAGTGAGGGGTTCAATAGATTTGGTTTAGATTAGCTGTTTTGTGGCAAATAACTAGTTAACAATTGCTACTTTACGAAAATATTACATAACTGGAAAGTGAAATTGTAAGGGTGAAACTTCGAGAAAACGACATATATTGTGATAGAAGTTGTGTAGTCTCCATCACTATTATCCAACGTATACTATGGCGGAGCTATATAATTCTATAGGGCAGTCTGTTTTGGACTACAATACATGCTGTATTTCTCATTTGTGCATACTGTATGTACCAGTCTACCATGGTATTGTGTCCAATAGATACATTGTATACATTCAGGAAATAGAGCTAATGTAGTCCACAGTTCCCTTATAGACCCTTATGGCTCTGACATGTGACAACACAGGAGAACTTTTTCAAGGTATCCTGCCAGAAACCACTAAACCATGATGTGATTGGGGCCTAACTCCCAGTCAGGGATAAAACAAACTAATCCTCTTTGCAATTACCAAACTTATCACAGGAAAAAACTGATGTCTCAGTGTCCACAAATGGAAGACTCTCTGGATTACATTGTGGATCAAAGTAGTATCAAAGAGGAAGGGAAAACATACTAAGCGCAGTGCACTAATATACTGTATCAAAGAAGTCCTCAAAATGCTCTAGAAAACGGAAATATTTCTTGGTACTAATGAGATGCAGACTCATGTTTGTAACTTAAAAGGAGACAACTACTACTACTTCAACCTAGGGCCTGTCCCCACGGGACAGGATAGCGGCCGGTTTTTCAGACGGTCTGCAGTTTTGCAGACCGTCTACAAAACCGTCCACAAACGAGCACAACAGGCTTCTATGGAAAACTATGCAGCAGTCCCCACTGCACGGGTATTTTGCCGGCTACCCGAAAAACATTCAACATGCAGATTCTTCCGTCCGTTTTTCGGATGGAATATGTGCATGTCAATGTGAAGGGGGAGGGCTTTTCTCTGCGAATCGTGGAGAAAAGCCGTCCCCCCCGCGGCCGTGGGGACGGCCGTAAAACAGGACAAACACTGGTCGGATAACTCAACCGGTATTTGTCCTCTGCCGTGAGGTCATGCCCTTAAAAGGATTTTCCAGTGATAGAAAGTTATGGCCGTCAGAAAACAGTCAGGAAAAACAAAACAAAAATGACTTTCTTCTTCAATGTCAAAATTAAAGAACAACAGGCAACAATGCTCTGCCTGCAGAGTAAAAAGTTAACAATAAGCAGTACCCTCTTACTCTAGCAATGTCCTTCAGCCAATAAAGACTATAAGCTCTGCATGCAACAGGCATCTTACCTATTCATACCAGTTGCCCAGTAATACATTAAAGCCTCTCTCATTTCTATAATGACAATCATACTGGAAACCCTTACTTAAGAGCTTTGAGTGGTTCTTTAAACTCTTCCTTCCAGTTGTTAATGTCATCCATGTCAAGGTCATGTGTCCCTGGGTGGAGAATGACATTTACGTCTATTCACAGACACATCTTAATTTGTAGCGTCCATCTGAGCTGTGCCGCGGGGCAGGAATATCTCATGTACCTTTACTTTGATTTCATTTTACATTTTACAGTCATTTAATTGGAATAAACCTGGAGGATTAATATCCCCAAGATGCTGCTGTCTTAGCAGAGCTCTCTGTAAATTTCAAACACCTCCAGTACTTGCGCAATACATTTACTCTGCAGGAATATTGTGGTAGATCCATAGAGGCACCTGCTGTGTCCTGTATATGTCATCTTCAATATTTATACATGTTTATCAAAGTGTCTATGGAGACACCATGTTAAACCAGGATCCTGAATTTAAGAAAGGAAATTCGCAAGGAGAACTAACATGTTCCTAGCATGATCATGATGTATTAGGGAACATTCACACGATTAAGAATTAAGCATGGAATCCACTTCAGACAACGCATTTTTGACAAGTATTTTTTTTACAGGAATACATGCTTATTGCACGTGGTTTTATATGCATTTTTCTGATTTGGGTTTACGAGCATTTTGCAGTCAGAAATTGTGTAATTCATGCCTATTGGTTTCGGACACGGATCCGAGTTAAAATGAGCACCCACATGTACAAATGTTTTGGGTGTGTAGCATGAGGATCCCACTGACATCAATAGTAAATTTTCACATGGAAAATGACCAATGAATGAGCATGTTCAAAATTTTTATGATTGTATGTTGGTTTTAATAAGTGCGTTGAAAATAATTTTCACGCATTTATGTCCGAGAGGCCTAAATATTAACAGGTAATTTTTTCATGTACGTATATACACACATGGCTAAGTAGCTCCATCCATATCCCCCTACACCCCTAACCAGCCCACATACAATATCCGCCTCCAAGTTTTTCCTTTTCTACTTTCTAAAATAAACAACATTATAAACACAATCAAGAAATTAAAAGTGAAACCCCTAATCATAGGGTCAGGGACAGGTGTGCACCCACTTTTGCAATCAGGGACAAGTGCCGATATAACCTACAATGACGTAATATAGAGACCACATAGTGGTCAGACACCAGCTCAGGTCGCATCACATGACAATGATACAGCACTGATCCAAAACAGAAGCAAAATAACCCCTGACATCCAGGGACTCACAGGAGACGTCTTATCTGATGAGTCGTTCTCTTCTCTAATGAGTAATTATTTTTTCCTTTTCTTCTCCATCCAGTGCAGACCACCATGATAACTTCTCCTGGCCACCACTCATCCCTGCAGAATTTACACACAAATATCTTAGAATCCTCACTTTTTTCAGCACGTCGATCACTGTCCCCCACCTCTGTGCAAACTCCCCATGGCTGGGAGAGCAGATGCAGGCCATAATACAGGCACAGTCTCCTAGGGGGTTGGGAGGGAACAGAGGACTAACTGCCTAGAGATTGTGCTATGACTTGTCCCCATCAGAATCATATTACCAAGTAGGCAGGGCCCCAGATAGGTAGGTAGGCAATGGTAGGTAGACCCAAGTCAGGTAGATAAGTAGACCCCAAGCAGGTAGGTGGGCCACAGGTAGGTAGGTAGATATCCTCCAGACAGATAAGAAGGCGTCAGTTAGATATGTAGATAGGCCAGTTAGGTTGGTGCTCCCCAGTTAGGTAGGTTGTAGGTAGGTGGGTCCCAGGTAGGTAAGTTATAGGTATGCCCCAGTTATGTACGTTTTAGGTAGGTGGGCACCCAGCTAGGTAGGTTGTAGGTGGGCCGGCCCCAGTTAGGTAGGTTGTAAGTAAATGGGCCCCAGTCAGGAGGGTTATAGTTGGACCCCAGTTAGGTAGGTTATAGGTAGGTGGACCCTGTGTAGGTAGGTGATGGTGGGTCTGAGTTAGGTAGAGGATGGTGGGCCCCAGTTAGGTAGGTTGAAGGTAGGTGTTGGTGGGCCCCAGTTAGGTAGGTGATGGTGAAATCCAGTTGAGTAGGTGACGGTGAACCCCAGTTAGGTAGGTTGTAGCTAGGTGATGGTGTTCCCCAATTAGGTAGGCTGTAGGAAGAAGTTGATGGGTCCCAGTTAGGTAGGCTGTAGGTAAGTGTTGGTGGGCCCCAGTTAGGTAGGCTGTAGGGAGTCTGGGCCCCCATGTAAGAGCAGCAGTATTTCCAGGGCCCACCAGGGTTTTCACCAACTCCCCGATAGACCAGTCCAAGCCTGGAGGTAGGCAAAATACAGACATGGCAGAAAGAATCCACTGTCACAAATCCAAAATTAATCTACAGTGTTCATTTTGCAAAATCCATGCAGAATTTACTACAGATTGTGCTGTGGCTTCACCATGGGTTTCACTCCTATACACTGAATGGTTGAAATCCACTGTAAAAAATCTGTGCCATTTTCCTCACACAATTGTTCTGCTACATGTGAATGGGGTTTTGAAAAATCAGTGCATGCATATCACAGTGTAATTTACTGCTGGTTCTTTTACTGTTCTGAATCTGCATAGCCAATCCCACAAATCTGAACCCAGCCTAGACATCCTAAATATTCCTGCAACTGTTATTCCCAGCAATTCTTCTGACAGTCAAAATAATCTTCAGCTTGTCCTAAAAATTTGTGCACACTTTTTTTAATGCATTTCACCAAAATCTAGGGCAGGTTTTAAAACATGTTCGAGCATTTTTGTGTAAAAGGCTGTTTGGTTGCTGCTAAGACTAGATGAAACCTGTGAGTCTTACTTTCTCTGTCCACACACAGTAATTGACGTATTTTCCTGCATATCTTTGTGTAAAAGGAAAACTGGCTTTCACCCTGTTTGGTTGTCACATAAAATGCCATAACTAGACTCTATATTCCTACAGGTGAGAACATTTACCAGACCAGTTACATATCCACATACCAGTCCATCTTTAAGGACATAGCTTTTGCCTTTTTAGTTGACTTCTTTTTCCTGTTCTAAATTCCCAGTTATTGACCGATGAATCACCTTACGATAGGTTTCTTTACTTGAATCTTTCCTTACTCTACAGTAAACTTAACGCTTTTCACCTTTTAGCAAGGGACTTTACTATAAATTGAAAACTCAGTCTGTGTGTTAAAAGGGTTTCCTTACTACAAAGATTAAGTTTCAACATAAAAGGAACGGTAAATGAAGACTTTTTCTAAACACATTGGTCAATAGATGTTTCTTTAGTCATGAGATAAGATAGATTTTCTGAACGTGTACACGGGTTTCTATAGTTATCTGTATGCCAGATGGACGTCTGTTATCTGATTAGCTAAGAGCAGAGAATGACATCACCCCAAGGATGGACTGAGCTCTGAGCAAACTAATTATATCTAACAAAATTATCTTCACTAAACAAAGGTACATGTGCTGTGAGGACCGAAAAGGATGACTTAATCTGTAATCTGTAAGTGATAACAATCTCCTGCACTGTCAGAGAAACAACTCCCTAGAAACTGAATATGTTAATCACTGCCGTAAAACCACCCACAGCCTTTGGAGACAGAGTGAGTGCAAACTGCCTATGAGTCAGGGAAACATCCTAGTGAGAAAAACCCTTTAATGATCCCCCTCTACTATGTCATTACTTGCTTGTGGGACCAGATGGATTTTACTCTGTCTAACTTCTATATCTACGCCTTATTTATACTACTTTCACAGCAGTAGTGTGCATCTCTCAGCACTTTACTCTATTGCAGATACAGATCAACAAAGTGACAGCAGGATTGATGTAATAACCGCATTGTGTAACGATATAAGATGTCCTTGTTCTATCACATTGCTTAGTGACTTTGCTATGTCTAGCTCCAACATACATAACAGATTCACAGGATATGGCCTTAATGTTTGACACATGCGGGTCCCACATCTGCTTGGCTGTATTTGGAACTTTCATAAAAGGGAATGGAGAGCACTGTGTATGCAATCCCAGCAGGATAAATGTCTGACATGGCCTTGAACATAAGATAGAATTAAGTTTTACTTTAATTTTAATGTAATTAACTGTTGCCCAACATGTCTTTCAGTATTCTAACAATATTTTCTCCTTTGGATTATGCATACCTGGTCAGGGTAATAAGTGCACTATCCAGTAAATCTTTTTAAAAGTTTACATAAAAAGACTGTAGGGGGTTAATAGAACAATTGCAGAAAATGTTTGGCATGCTCAAACTGTTCCATTATATATGACAACATGAATGAAATTAGCCAGGGACCGGATAACTGGTATTTAGAGGTAGGTGAATGCCAATGAAGCCTACCTCTGCCTGTCAGAAAAGGAGCACAAGAGTGTAAGGAGCAGACTCAGGAGCTCAGCCCACTCCATACATGACAGGAAATAACTCCAATCCTTGCCACTACTTAGGGTTTGTTCACATGGCTTATTGCGGCACGTACAGTATGCGCAGCAATACGCCGGGTGTTTTGGAACCACGCACTTATCAGCGCGTAATTCCAAAGCATGGGGGCTAGGTGCCGGCCCCATAGACATGCATTGTCAGCGGTGCGTAATCGGCGCTAACAATTCACATGTCAATTCTATCCCCGTGCATACAATATGATCGTATTGTATGTGCGGGGAGACGACGCGTAATCCATAGCTTTCTCTGAAAGCTATGAATTACCGTAATTGTGGCATGCATTTTGGCAGTCATTTAAGCAGCGTGAACATACCCTTAGAGGCCATGGTAAACATGACTGCAGCATCTAGTTATCCAGGATTGGGGGCTGCCCCTCCTGTCTCCCTATTGGCTCCCCCACAACACAATTTCGGGGTGCTGACCAGCAGGCACAGCAGCTGTCACAGAGGTAAGGTGTCATAGCGAAGCTGTGCACAATATTCTGTTATACATTAATTTTATAGAATAGTGTGAAAGTGATTTCACCCCATAATAGACAGGTATCCTAGTTGGATTAAAATTACAGTATGTTGTTTACCTGGGGCCCAAGTTCAACATATCACGGATCGGGTTGATAGATTGCTGGGTGGGGCTAGTGAGAATCAAGCTGTCATGGTGCACATTGGCACCAATAAAAATTTTTTAGGGTAGGGGTGTGCCCTTTAAAAAACAATTTCGGGGATTTAGGCCAAAAGCTGAAGGCAAGGGCCAAAAAAGGTATTTTCACAAATTACTACCCCAGGGAGGCAGCGGGGGGGTTTTGAGGGTTAAATAAAAAGTGGCCCCAAAAATTGGTTTTTAGGAATGATGGATTTGGGGTTTTTTGGGAACTGGGCCAATTTTTTGTTTTGGCCACGACTCTTTGTTGGGAGGGGCCCTGCCCCAAAGGGGAAAAAGGGGGGCCTGTGGGGGGGCAAAAAATGTTTTTGAAGTTGGGGGTTATTTAAAAAATGGAAACTGGAGGGGGGGTGGGAAACTACAAAGTTTAGCGTGCAAGATAGGGGAAGAAAAAAGAGGGGGAAATTTGGTAATAAAAAATTTGGGGGGAAAGTGGAGGGAAAAAAGCAATAGTTAAAAAGAACAGGGAAAAAAGGAAAAAAATCGAAAAATTTAAAAAGTGCCCAAATTCCCACGGATCTCACCAACAAAATAAATTAACTAGCATTATTTTTTGGCTGAGAAAATTAGGGACTTTGTGGGGTTTAATTAGCATGGCTGGATGAGAGCTAGGAACCCGGGGTTAGTTAATTTTACGGGGTTAACTCTATTTAGAAGAGATCGTAAAAAAGGGAAGGGGGAAGGTGTCTTTTCTCGTTTTTAAAATCCTGTCTGAACCCAAACACGGCGGAAAAGTATAGCACGGAAAATTTTAAGCATGTGGAGTCTTTTGGGTTTTGTTTACATCGGAAAATAAACAATAAAAAAAATTTTTCTACTGGGGGTTTTATGTATAACCCCCTAATATAACAAAACCCAGGGGAGATGTACCCCTCAGGCAAATAGATAAAGGTGGCAAAAATCGAATAAAGTTGTTTTTGGGCGTTTTTAATTTTCCCAGACAAAAAATTTGGGGGAAACTGAAACCCTGTAGCTCTCAAAAAGGAAAAGGTTTTTGTAATACTAAAGATAATTACCTTTTCCCCAAAATGGCGAAAAGGAGTGCTAAAAGGGAAAACCCCTTTCGGGAAATTTTAATATTCAAAAATTTTGTTTTAAAAAGAAGAAACAAAGTTTCAGGTTCGGGGGGGCACCTATCTGTGAAACCCCCCTAATGGGAAAACCCCTTTAATAAACCTTAATATATTACTTTTCCCTTTTCCTTAAATAGGGGTTTTTTTTGTCAAGGGCCAAAAAAAACACTAAGGGCCAGGTATAAAGTCCCCGGGTCGAGGGCCGTTTTCCGCCAGTTTCCGGCGGAAATCTCCCGCCTGATTTATGTCGGGGGAAGGGGCCGGCCCTCAAAACATTTCATGAAAAGGGTCCGCCGCGCCTGCGCGTGTGGGGGCGCAGTGGGGGGAATGGGGCCCAAAGTTCGGGCTGCGTCTGAGTTTGCCCGCCGGAGGTAGTGGATCTTACTGGGGGGAAAAAGGGTCCACCGTGCCCGCAAGTGCGGGGGGAAAATTGCGGGGAAAGGGGCGCTGTGCGGCGCTGGTAAAGATTCGCCCGTCCCGAGGAAGTGTCCCCCTTACATGGGGGGAAAAAAGTCCCCCGCGCCCTGCCATGTGTGGGGGCGCAGTGCAAAAAACTTAGGCCCCGTGGGGGGCTGCCCCGGGAAAATTGTTCTGTGGCGAGAAATCTTTTCCCTTTCGGTGCGGAGTAAAAACCCAAAATGCCCTTTATAAAGGTTTTTTTACATTCTGGGGAAAAGAGCTGAAACATTAAAAATAAAAATTACTAAAAAAAAAATCACTTTCCCCAAAATTTTTTAAATCAAGGAAATTTGGATATTGGAAAAGGCAGGGAAATACAGTATTTTAAAAATTTTTGAAAAACCCATTCTCATTGGTCGCCAGAAAAGGCCAATCGAATAGGGCGCAACCCGAATATTAAAAACCCATGGGGCAGGATTGACCAATCAATACACGGGGGGGGACTGGTTTTAAAAATTCATAAAAAAAGCTTTTAAAAAAAGCTGTTTGGGTGAGTTAAAAGGGGGGTTTGGTATCT
Organism: Phyllomedusa bahiana; assembly: GCA_025379985.1. Lineage (NCBI taxonomy): Eukaryota > Metazoa > Chordata > Amphibia > Anura > Hylidae > Phyllomedusa > Phyllomedusa bahiana. The sequence continues at coordinate 110,346 of JAODAL010007081.1, forward strand.
CAAACCCAAACGAATACAAAAATGTGGCTAACGAAAAAAAAATAAAAATCCTTTAAAACATGTTTATTTCTTTTTTTTTCGGGTTTGGGAAAAGGGTCAATAGTATTGGGTTTTATCGAAAAAAAAGAAATAGCATGGTTTTTTGATTTTCCCAAAATTTTTTTTTCGTTTGCCACATATTTGGATTCCTTTTATATTTCACATCGGCAAACTTCTGTAGTGTTTAATTTGATTTCCCGGCCCTGTTAAGGGTTTTTACCAGATTTCATTAGGAAAAAACCCCAGGAGCGTCGCTCGCTCTCCCCTTTGGGCCCAAAAAACGGCGCCCCTTTTAAATTTTTGATTTCCCCCTTTAAAAAAATTTTGAGAAAAGCAGCTCGCGCCCCGGGTTTGGGTAAGCTGGTCGGCCCCCGCTGCTTCAAAAAAATCGCCGTTTCTGCCTTTTTTCTGTTTTTTGAACTTTTCCCCCCTTTTGGGTTTTTTTGGTCCATTTTTCTCCATAGGATTGAAAGGGCCAATGTGTCCTATTTGATTGGGCCAAAAATTTTCCTCCATTGGGTCTAATGGGGCATTTGTCGCTCCTTTTCTGATTGGCTGGGTTTTTGGACCAATGAAAAATGCTTTAAAAAATTTGAAATTCATGGCTTTACCGGCAATTCTCTCTATGGCAATTTCCCCATGTAGCGCGGTCTTTAAATGCTTTTTTTTTAAAAAAAGTTTCTGGTCTTTTTCTGAGAAAGTTTTTTCCCCTGTATTAAAAAAAAATTTTTTTGATTAATATTTAGGCCCCGCGGCGCTGAGCGCCGTGGTTTTTTAGTGGGGCTCATCTCTCCATAGAGTATAATTTGGGGGAAGTGCTTGCGCTTGATTGGCGGGGGTTGCCAAGCCCCCGTGCTCAGCCCAAAAAGCCTTTTCTGTCTTTTTACTGTATTTTGAAAATTTTCCCCCCTTGGATTTTGATTGGGCTACACTTTCCCTTGGCTAGAATGGGACTTTTTTCGCTTATTCTGATTGGGGGAGCTTGCCGAGACCCCCCTTGCTCAGCCAATTTAGCTCTTTTAGCATTTTTATGTATTTTGAATTTTTCCCGCCAAAGGGGTTTTGATTGGTAAAATTTTTCCCCAAAAGCTTTTTAAAGGTTACTGGGCGCTTCCGATTTGATTGGCCGGTTTCTGCCCGTTTCCCAAAGGAATAGGTTTAGATTTTGAATTTCTGTCTTTCCCGGGGAATTTGCAAAATTTATATTTGTTGATAAATTTCACCCTTCTAGGGGTTTTGGGAAAAATGATGTTATTTTTTTTTTGTGGTTTTTTTTTTCGTGCAGCCCCTTTTTTGACACTGTTTTCCCGCCTTTTTTAAAGGGCCCATTTTTTTTTCCCATTCTACCCCTTTTCTGCACGGGCGGGGGCGCCGGAAAATTTCTGGGCGGATCCCGATCCGCTTTCGCATGTTCGGTTTCCCGCTTCACTTCGCCTTGCCCGGGGGGATTTAGACCAAAAAAAACCTGGTTGATTTTCGGGATTTCCGAGCGCCGCGATTTGGGAGCCGCGATGGTTAAAAAGCCCCCGGACCCTTTTCGGCGCGCCCCCGTTTCCCCCCCGGAACGCCTACCACCCCCGGCCCACCCTTTCCACTGCCCGCCCCGCCCCTTCATGCGGACCGCAGCCCAAAGTGGCGAACGCTGGGGCAACAAGGGATTCGGGTGGGAGGCGCGTGTGCGCCAGGGAAAAAAGGCGTTTAAAACCCGTTTTCATTTTCAACCCCTTTATTTCAGGAAGGCTAATTTTAATTGCTTAGAGAGGCCCTAAACTTTTAAGACTTTTGGGGGAAAGGGGTTTGAAAAAAAACAGAACAAATTTAAAAAAAGGGAATCTTTAAAAAATTTTTTCGTGCCCACTGGGAAGGGGACATACCTTATGGTAATAAAAGAATTTTGAAACCCCGGAAAAAAACCAATGTGGGGTTTAACAGAGAGGTTTAAAAGGAAAGGGGGAAAAAAAAAACAAAAAGAAAGCGTTTCAACTACTAAAAAAAAGGGGGAGGGGAATTTAAAAGGCACTAAAAAACATAAGGAAAAAAAAAAAAATTTTGTAAAAAATGATAAAAAACGCAAAGCTGGAGGGCGAAAGACATATGACCCTAGAAAAAGTAAAAACTAACCCCAAAATATTTGTTAACTTTATAAATAGGGAAAAAAATTAAAAAAAGAAAAAAGTTGCTCTTTTAAATGTTGTGAGGGAGTTATTGTGGGATGGCGATGAGGGAAGGGAAAAAGAACCTACTTTAAAAAAATTTTTTTTACATTGTATTTTCCAAAGGGGATGACCTTCCTATTTGATGAGGGATAAGGGTGAGGTTTAAAATCCCCCTTTAAATGTTTTTTTGTCCCAACCCAGGAAGAAGTGCAGCTCCTCTTAAGAAGTTTAAAATTTGGGCAAATAAACCGGTATTTATGGTATTAAAACCCCCCGTGTCCCCAAGCGGTTAAGTAATGTCATTGATAGGCCTATTTTTAATATTTATGGACTTTAAAAAAACCGGGGTTTGTCCCCAAAGGTTTGGCCAAAAGTAGATGTGGTGCCAAAATTCAAAAAAGGGGTCCCAAAAAAGGGTCCGGAAAATTTAGGCCCGGGGAAGGGTTTTAAAACCCCTTTTTGTGGGTAAAATATTTGAAAGGGTTTTTAAGGGGATTTTCCCATCCTGGAGTATCTCACTTTACAATAAATGTTAACGCCGTTCCAGGGGTGGGTTTATGAAGGGTTTATCCCGTCAAACTAATTTTCTGGGCTTTATGGGGAGGTTAGTTCTAGACTGGATCGGGGTGAGGGTTGGATGTAAAATTAAATTTTTTTTTTCTACTGCATTTGATCCCGTTTCCCGTAAAGGGTTTGGGAACAAAAAAGGAAAAGCTTGGAAAATGTTGGAAAATTTTTGCAAAGGGGGGGAAATTGTCAGGGGTTTGGAAACAAAGGGGTTTGGGGATTTAAAGGTACATACTCAGATGGGGTCATGGGTTAATAGTGGGTTGGGAAACCCCAGGGGTCAGTATTGGACCCTTTTTCTTTAATAGTTTCATTTTGTTCCTTACATGGATTGCACCCGTTTGAATATGATTTTTTCAGGGCGATATTTTGCTATGTAAATAATCAACAAAAAGAGGTTTTTTTTTAAAAAAGGGGTGTGGATTTAAATTTTGGGGCCCGGCAGAGAAGTGGCAGATGGGTTTAATACAGATTTTTTGCAAGGGGTTTTCACAGGGGGGGAAAAATAATTTCCCTGATTACTTTTCTAAAAGGAAAAACGTGGGGAAAAAAAGGGGACATGGAAAAGGACTGGGAATTTCCCGGTTTGGAAAATAAACTTAATTGTAGCACCAGGGGTTGACCCGCAATGCCAGGCAAACAAAGGGTTATGAGGTGTAATAAAAGGGGGCATAGGGCACTAATGAGAACTTTTTTTCCCCCAATTTTTACAAGTCACCAGTCAGAAACCCCACATGGAATATTTTGTACAGTTTTGGCCCAGTGACAGGAAAGGGGAAAATTTTGAGCTTGAACAGGTACAAAGGGCGGCAACAAAAATAACAAAAGGACTGGGTGGACTGAATAGAAGAAAGACTAGCAAAATTTGGGTTATTTTGTTTGCGGGAAAAGGGCAGCTTGGGGCATAAATAAATCTTTTTTAAAAAACATTTTAAAGGGGCAATATAGGGATCTCTCTAAAGGGCTTTTTTTTCCCCGGGTGTATTCCCGAAAAAGGAGGGATCCCCTTTTCGTTTGAGGAAAGAAAAAATTTATGTAAAAATAGGGAAAAAGGGTTTTTTCGGTTTGAAACAAATGGGGATCTCTGGAAAATTGCCAGGGAAAACTTGTCATGGTAAAATTTTATAACAGAGTTTAAAAAGGGCATGGATCCCCTTTTTTGAGTTTTTTTAATATAACAAGTTATAGTGTTTGGGGTTTTTGAAAAAAGGGGGTTTTTGATCGGGATTTATTTGAATTTCCAAAATTTTTAGGGGGGAAAAGGTTTTTTTTCCCTAAAAAGAGGACAAATTTATTCTAAACCCCAAAGGGGGGTTTTTGCCCTTTCCCCTGGATTAACATTTTTGCACAATTTTGGGCGAATGGTTGGATGTCTGTCTTTTTTTGGCCCTTTTTTAAAATTTTTATTTTAAATTTAATCAGGATAAATTTTTTTGTGAATTTTCCCCGGAATTGTTAAAACTGTGATCCCTTAGGGTACTTACACTTTGGCAAAAGAAAAAAATTTCCAGTGGGGTTTTTCCCAACCCCTTTTTTTGGCTTTTTTTTTTTTATGCGAGGGAGGGGTTTTGTCTGTGGATTAAACCAAACCCCCTTTTACATTCCAAAAATGTTCTTATTTGCCCGAAAATCCCGGGGGGAAGAAGGAAAATTTTTCTAAATTTTTTGGGGGAAAAACGGCGGGGGTTAAAAAGGGGTCAGCTGGAAAATTTCCGTTCCCGTGTGGACTTTGGGACGGATTTTCTATTAAAAAAAAAAGTAAAAGGTTGGGCAGTCCGGGTTTTAAAGACAGTTTTAAAACCGAAAAACCCTTGTTAAAAGTGAATGAAAACCCTGCTGTGGGGGGGCAAACCTTTAAAATGGGCAAAATTTCTAATTTCAAATTCAGAAAAAGTCTTACTTTGCAAAAAGGCAATCCCTTTAACCCGGGTAAAGAAGATTAAACTTTTGTTGGGTGTTGTTTACCTTTTAGCAAGTTTTTGCGTTTCAAGGGGGCCCTCTTTTCAAAAATGCTTCTGATGCCCTGATGACTTTTAAAATAGAAAAATTGCACGTGTAACGGTAAGGTGTGGATCCCGGGGACCACCGCAAAAATGGTGGGGACCCACACCGGGGAGGGGAAAATCTAAGTAGGTCCCCATATTCACCAAAAACCCCGGCCCCAAAGTGGGATGGATTTTGCTGCGGGGGGGAATTTCTACCAGGTCTTTTTTCCATGGGGGGGACTTGTTTCCCGGTGGCGGCCAAGGTAGCGTGGTACAAATGGGCCAATCAGGCTCATAGTGGGAAACAGGCGGGAAAAAGGTTTTCCGGGGCAGGCGGCAGGGGTTTGGGGGTCAGTAAACGTAAGCAAGCGGTAGACAAAAAAAGGTTTCGGAACACTTTTCGATAGGCATGAGCACTAAGGATCTGGCAAGGCTGCCGGAAAGGGGCCCGGGATTTAAAGTGGGAAACATTTCCCCGGAAGGGACCGTTCCCGGGCCGCACTGCCCTTTTTTTTCCCCCATTCCCGGGCCCGGGCCGCGCGCCCCTGGGGAGGGGGGCCCGGGCGCGGGGCCGGGGACAAAAAGGACTTAGGGAGCGTGGCCGGGTAAGTTTCCCCGGGGCAGTGACAAGGGGTTTTGAGCGGCCCCCCGGGCCCCCACGTGCGGGCGGGGCCCGTCGGCGTCGGGGAAAAAAAACAGGATGCCCCTGGGGCCCCGGGGGAGAGGGCCAGGGGCATCCTTGCAGTACTCCCCCCCCCCTTTGGGCCCCCCCCCCCCTTCCCAGGGGGAGGAAATTTTCTGGATGATGTTTCCGGTTCAGGATTTTTCCCCCAACTCCCAAAAACCTCTCCTCGGGCCCAAACCCGCTTCAGTCCCTATAAAGAAACCGTTTCCCTCTAGTTCCCCTCATCCCCAAGGGATTCCTTGACCTAAAAGTTTTTGGGAAAGGCACCACCCCACAGAGGGGAGGAGGGACAGATTTTCTGAGAGAAAGGGTTTAAGGCCCCGGGGGCTTCAGAAAGGGAGACATGGAATGGGGTTGGAATACGTTTGGAAAGGGAGGGAGGGGATTTTTGTAGGAGCCCGGGAAAAATTTCCGACTAAGAACTTAAAAGGGGGTCCCAGGAAGCGGGGGCCCAGTTTGTGGGAAAAAAAAAAGGCATTTGAGGGAAACATTTTGGCAAAAGCCAAAACCTTTGTCCCCAGGGGAAAGACAGCGGGAGGACTTCTTCTTTTATCCGCTTGAGTCCCCGTGCCCCGGGAAGCACGGAGCAGAGACTGGGGGGGGTTCTGGGCCCAGATGGTTTTTCAAGTCCTTGAAAAAAGCATCCCCCCCCCGGGGAAAATTGGGATGGGGAGGGCCAGGGGAGGGGTTGGCGGGGGTTTCAGCCCGGAAAGATTTTAAAAGGCGAGGCCCCTGGGAAATCTAAATTTTAGGGATTTTTATACGAAATTCCCCCCATGGAAGCAATTTGGGACCATTCACCCTTGGGGGTGAAAGAGACGAAGGGGCTTAGGGAAAAAACACCCCAAGGACTGTTTACCCTCTCCCCCGGGCCCAGTTCGTCTGAGGGGGGGTAAGCAGAAGAGAAGTCGAGTTCACCTGGATTGGGAAACAGACCCTCCCAAAAAACTTGGAAAAAAAACTGGACCCCTCGACCAAAACCCAATTTGCTGAGGGAGTCCATGCAGATAAAAGGGAAAATACAAAAAGAAATTTTGCCAGGGGGAGGAGCAAAACGGCAGGCAAAGGTAGCAGGACAAAAGGGCCCCATTTTGGGAAAAACCCGATCAGTGTTTAAACCCAAAAAAGGGGGTTTTGAAAAAGGCCGAAGGAGGGAAAATGGGTTCCCAAAGCCCATCGCAATTTGGGTCCATGGTGAGTGGGGGATGGGTAGGGGGTTGTAGTGGGCCGGGCCGGCTTTGAGGGGGCGTCTTGTTTGCGGGCACGGGAATTTTTCAAGACTAAAACCCAAGCCTTGACATCCTTAATAAAATTGGCCCCCAAATAGAACCGGGATATCAAGGGGAAAGGGTTTTTTGGGGGCGCGGGGATGACCGGCCAAAAGGGACAATTTTCCCCTTTTTTTTTTTTTTTTTCCCTTTCAAGATACTTTGGGAAAAAGAGCTAGGCTAACGTAGGTTTCCCCCCCGGGGGAAACCCTTTCCGGAGGTCAACGGGAAAGCGGGCCAAAGAAAAAACTTTTTCGGGGGGAATTTTTGTGCCCCGGGAAATTTGTTCTTCACCCCCCACGTCGGAGGCACGGGAGAGAGCGTCAGCTTTCAGGGCCCCTTTTCTGGGGGCCCGGGGAAGGGTTTGGGAAAAGTCAAACCCGGGAGAAGAAGGGCGACCACCTAGCCTGGCGGGGGGTTTTGGGTCGCGGGGAGCCTTGGGGGTTATTAAAGGTTTTTGGGGTCCGAATGATGCAATGGGGTGGAAAACATTTCCATTTGAAAACCCCAAATTCCCCCAAAACCCAAATTTGATAGAAAATATTAAACGGTTGCCAATTTTGTGTTCCCTTTCTGGGGCCGAGGGAATTTTTGGGAAAAAAAAAGCCACCTTTTCAGGTTCGCCCGGGGGCCCCCTTTTTGCGTAAGAATGCTCCACCCCCGACGAAAAGCATTTTTTCCAACGAAAAGGGGATTCGCGGGGTCCGGGCGAAAGGATCGATTGCTGGGGGGAAAAAGCCAGCTTGAGCTTAGAGAACCCCCCTTTCAGCTTCGGGGGGCCCAGGGGCGCGGGTTAGGTGTTTTTTTGTAAGTGCCACAATCGGTCCCAAAGCATAGAAAAGGGGGGAAAAAAATTGGCGATATTTAGTTAAAAAGACCCCCAAAAAAGGTTCGCCCCCCGGGACGGGGCGGGGCCCAAATGAAAACCGGCAAACATTTTCCGCTGGATCCTCCGTGGGCCCTTGGTCGGGAAATTAGGTACCCAAAAGGAAACGGAAGGCTGGTTCGGGGTTGGGGAGGATTTTCCCTAGCTTGGCTTACAGTTTGGTTCCCCTCGGGGGACACTTCAACCCCGCAAAACGGGGCTGCGGGGGGTTCCCGGGGGTCAGGAAAATTTAATCCAAAGTTTTTCATCGGGGGTTAAACCACTCCGAGGTGTAGGGGAGATCTCTGGGATGTCATTCCGGGGTCCGGGAAAGCGGAAGTGGGGCTTTCCCACAGTCCGAAGAGCATCACCAGGTATTTAAAGCCCCCAAATTTCCCGGTGTTGAAAGCCGTCTTTCTTTCCATCGCCCTTGCGGATTGGCCCAAAATTTTGTGGCCCCCTTCTCAGATCCCCCTTGGAGAAGACCCTTTGTGCCCCGCAGTGGTCAAAGAGCCCCTTGTGATCAAGGGGCAGAGGGTCCCGGGGTTTTTCACTGTGATTTTGTTCAGCCCCCCGGGGTTTCTTGCGGGCCCAAGGAACCATCCTTTTTTACGAAAAAGAACCCCGCAAACCCCGGGAAAGAGGGCTTCCGAATGAAGCCCTTCCCTTTGATTCTCATGGACGTAATCCACTGGCTTTTTGTCTCCCCGAACCCCATAAAGGGTAGATCTGCCCGAGGGGGGACTGGTGCCCGGCAGTAAGTCAAACGGGTTTGTCGTAAAAGGCGTTTCGGGGGAAGACCCCTTTGGGTTGTTTTTCAGGGGAACACATCAACTTACTCCAGATAACCCCGGGGGGGGCAACCCGGGGAGCGGGCCACGAAGGGGCCCAGCGGGGAGGAGGAAAGCACCGGGGGAGGCGCCACCAAAAAAACCCCCGGGAAAATTGGGACCCCCCAAAAAGTACTTCTCCGATGTCCAGTCTAGTGTGTTTGGGGAGTGGAGCCCAGGGCCCTGGGGAAATCGAGGAGGACCCCCCGACGAGGAGCGAGGGAACACGTTAAAAGGGGAAACTCCTCCTTATGTACGCCCCTTTCCCGCGGGAGGGGGCCCGGGGCCTTGGGGGGCAACTGGATGGTGTCGCTAAAACAGCTCCCCCCTTTACAGACGAGATAACGGAGGTTTTTTCCAGGCGGACCACCTGAAGATGATACATTCACCAAAAATGGGTGGATAAAGGGTTTCCCGTGGGCCAGAATCCCGAAACGGGCCGGGAAATTGGAAGAGTTTCCAAACTTCAGAACACCTGTTTCTGGCCTCAGCAGGCCCCTGGAGGGAGGAATTTGCACCTAGGAAAAGCCTCTCCCACAGAACCTCGGTGTGAGAGTTTCCCGCCATGCTTGGGACGCTTGGGACAACTCCTCCGGAAATGTTTTTTGGCTGCCAAAAGTAGAGGCACAAGTTCCTTTCCGACCCTGGGCCAACTCTTGCTCAGTGAGACGAGCCCGGTCAATCTGCATGGGCTCCTCGGTGGGTGTTGGAGACTGTGGCGCAGGAGGCCTCTGGAACACCGGTGCCAGGCGAAGAAACCGGCGAGGTTGGGCTAGCTGACGCTCTTGCCGAAGTTCCTCTTCCCGTTTAATGAAGCGCGCATCAATGCGGGTAGCTAACTGGATCAAGTCACTGAGGGAAAGATGGGATGTCTCTAGCGGCCAAGACGTCCTTAACTCGGCTTGAGAGCCCTTTCTTGAAGGTGGCACACAGAGCGGCCTCGTTCCATGACAGTTCTGAGGCTAAAGTGCGGAATTGCACCGCGTAGTCTCCCACAGACAGATCCCCCTGGCGTAGGTTGGCTGTCTCAGCGGAGGATGCACGGGCTGGTTCCTCGAACACACTGCAGAACTCACTGAGGAACGACTGTAGGTCCGCCGTCACCGAATTTTTTCCTTTTCCACAGAGGTTTTAGCCCATGCCAGCGCCTTCCCGGAGAGCAAGCTGACCACGAAAGCCACTTTCGCACGTTCGGACAGGAACTGATCGGCCTTCAGCTCCACGTGCATAGAACATTGGGTGATGAACCCCCTGCAGAGTTTCGGGTCTCCATCGTATTTGGGGGGAGGACAGCCGAAGTTGGGCCCCCAGAGCCACAGGGAACCGCTGGGGCAGGGACAACCACAGGAGAAGGCGAAGGTTTGCTGCTGCTGGGCGGTGACAAGTTGCTGCAACATGGTGGACAGCGGTTCAGTTGCGGGCGCCTGTTGACCTAGTTGCTGAGACTGGCGGGAAACCCAACGGTCGTCAGATCCGCCGGGCTGGGTAACGGAACCTTGGCGGGATCCATGGCGGATCCTACTGTAACGGTCTGGTAGTGGATCCGCTGGACCACCGCAAGCGATGGTGGGGACCCATACCAGGGAGCGGAATCTAAGTAGGTTCCGGTATTCACCAGAGCCTGCCACAAAGCGGGATGGACTTGCTGCGGCGGGAAACTACCAGGTCATTTCCCACTGGCGGGACTGCTTGCGGTGGCGGCCCAAAAGGGTAGGTGAGGTACAGAATCAGCAATCAGGCTCGTAGTCGGAGACAGACAGAAAGGTCTGGGCAGGCGGCAGAGGTTCGTGGTCAGTAAACGTAAGCAAGCGGGTTCGGTACACGGTAGACAAGACAAGGCTTTCTGAATGCTTCCTCGATAGGCATGAGCATTTAGGATCCGGAAGGGTCCCGGGAAGAGGCCGGACTTAAATAGGAAAAAGTGCCCGGCAATGACCAATTACCGGCGCACTGTCCCTTTAAATTTCACACTCCGGGGTGCGCGCGCCCAGGGAACGGGGCTGCGTCGCCCGCGGGACAGAGACCCGGGCAGAGCAGGAGGTGGCCGGGTAAGGAATACCGCAGGTGACAAGGGGTGAGCGGATCCCGACCCACGTGCGGGAGGGGGCGCCGCTTGGCGTCGGGGCAAGGATGCGCCTGCGACCCGGGATGAGGGTCGCAGGGGCATCCGTGACAGCACGTGACCATATTAATAAGCAAATATAATACTACCTACCATATAAAACATAAAACACAGTAGTGTATCAGCACAAGAACATGAACATGAAATAAAAAACCAAGACGCAACATTAATCTACTATGCAATCACAGGGGGAGATTACTTTCTACCATACTGAAGCTCAACACTCTTAATACAAAGTTTAAAATGAGGGGGATTAGCAGATCCTAATCCCAAAGGTATCTTGCCTTATTCTGTTCAGACCATCTTGTAATAAATTTATTGTATATACAACACACTTTGCATGAGTAAATCTATATCCTTCTGATAGCAAGACGTTCCAATTGTCGTCTCGTCGAAATCCATAAAACCTCTCTACATAGTAACCATCTATTCATTGACTCACTATCCTTATCTGAGATTTCCATAATAATACACCACCTTAAATCACTCATGTTGTGAGAAAATCCAGGTAAAGGACAACTGTTGATTATCCAGATTTTCTCTTATGCCTATTTTATTAATATTTGTTACCTTTGATAAAGATCTTGTTTTAACTACCTGAATTTGGGACTTCTGTTCATTTATCCTAATTCTAGCTGCTCTCGATGTTTGTCCAGTATGTACTTTGCCACAAGGGCATTTCAGCATATAAATCACATTATTAGTATTGCATTTAAAAAAAACCAATAAACAGGATAACCTTGTGTAGGGTGACTAATTATTTCTCCCTTTATAATGCTGTTGCATCTTTACACCCCTGTTTCCCCATTTTTTCAAATAACAAAATGAAAAACAATAAAAATATGCAACATAATTGCTATTGTCACTGTATTAGTCTGATCCATCAATACATAGCTTTATATATCCCGCATGGTGAGTGCCATAAAAAAATACCCAGTGCAAAAATTGCATTTTTTTTTTTGGTAGCTTTGCCTCCTAAGTTGGTATAAAAAGTGATCACAAAGTCACAAGAAGTCTAAAAGTGGTACCAATAAAAAAACAAGGACGGAAAAAGTTATTGGTCTCAGAAAATGGTGCTGCAAAGCAAATGAAAAAAATAAATTACTACAATTGTTGGAATCATACTGAATTGCAGAATACAGCGGTCCCTCAAAATACAAGACTAATTGGTTCCAGGGTGACCATTGTATGTTGAAACCATAACTCTATGAGAAACTGGTGATTGGTTCTCAAGCCTCAAAATGTCACCAACATAATGAAAATGAAGATTAAAATTATGCAGACAACCGATACAGATAAAACAAGCCCTTACATATAAAATCAGAAAGAGCTGCTGCAAGCTGAAAATCACTTTCTATGTTGAGGATAGGAGCTTCTCTGAGTCATGTACACACTCAACATACAATGGACCTTCCTAGGATATTGCATGTTAAAAATAATGTATCCTTAAGCCATTTTAACTTAAGGGCCCACTATATAGAGAATGTCATTTATACAGCACCCCCCAGAAAAGATGGCATGTTTGTGTTTTTTTCACCTAGCTGAGGAGGGCACAGCTGAAAGCGCTGCAGGTCAGGTCTGGGCTGGGAATTTTAATTTTTCTGAAGGTGATGATGGGGGGGTTGCCATATGCCCTGTTTATCTAGGGCACCAAAATAATTGTCCCATTCTTGAAGCTTGTATCAAAGCTGTTATTTGAAATTTTTATTCAAGTGTGTGTTTTTAAAGACAATTCAGAAGACAGTGGCTTAATATACATTATTCACATAATATTATGTGGAGATAATGAATGCATTGCAAGGCTTACCTTGGCCTCAGCCAAGTTACAAAACATTTACCAGCAAATGTAGTGTCTTTATGGCTGGAATCACATTTGCAGTTTTTTGGGAAAGTTTTTGATGCAAATTATTTAACCAAAGCTAAAAGAAATGGGAAATAAAGTAGGAACTTATAATTCTCCTTCCTTTTTAAGTCTCTTCAGCCATTGACACAAAAATAGCACATAAGGCATGGGTGTTTCCAGGAATATACAGTTTTCCATGTTACTCTTCAGGCTATTCCATTACTTTAATAAACATCGCAGTCTTCTTAACTATTCTGTCTAGTTTAAAACCTTTTTGTCATGATGTGTGTCGCTGTCCCCGCTCCAGACCATGGGTACAATTATGTCAACTATTAATGCCCTGCCGGCAATGACTCACCTCTCCTCGCTCTTTCTCCACTCCCTTCTGCTTCCTTAGGGTGTGAGCGTGCCAGCTCTTTGAGATTTAAAGGGCTAGTGCACGTAAAGATGTCCAATGTATGACCACCTACCTCTTCTTAACCCCTTCCCGCCTTAGCTTATTTTTTTGTCTATTTTTCCCTCCTTGCCTTTCCAGAGTTATAACTTTTTTATTTTACCACATATCTAGACAAATGAGGGCTTTTATTTTGAAGGACAAGAAGTACTTTCTAATGGTGTTACTCATATTACCATAGATTATACTGGGAAATTGCAAAAAAATTCTGAGTGAGAGTGAGGCAAAATGTGAAAAAAAACCATACTTGCGCCATGTTTGCGGGAGTTTTGTTTTTAGGGGGTTCAATCTTCAGTATAAGTAATGTGTTATCTGTATTCTACAGGTTGATACGAATCCATCAATACCAAATATGGATGTTTTCCTTATGTTTTGATACTGTAATAAAAAATTCCAAACATTTTCTATTTTTCAAATTCTTGCTGTGGCGTCATTTTGTGCAACCAATAACTTTTTTGTACTAACATCTACAGACTTCAATAAGGGTACATTTTTTGTGGGCTGAAGTGTACTTTTTATTGGTACTTGTTTGGAATACATGTAACTTTTTCGATCACTTTTATTCCAATTTTTAGGGGATGCGAAATGACCAAAAAAAAAACACAATTTTGGCATTTGGAATTTTATTTCTTCTACTGTATTCAGCATTACAGATAAATTATGTTATAGTTTTAATATATCAGACTTTTTCAGATATGCGATACCAAATATGTGTAACTTTTTCATTATTTTATTTTTTTTTATTTGCAAAATGGCAAATGGGGGGGATTTGAACGTTTAATATATTTAAATATACACTCATACATCATATGTCTGTAAGGGATTAAGGAACTTCTGCCCCGGTACCTGTGCCAGATTATACCGTCACAAGCACAGGTGGTGGATCCTCTGGGTCACCGCGAGAGAGGAGCCACAGAGCGGTCACCTAAGGGGCCCTCGGTATTTACCAGAGCCCGTTGCAAGGCAGGTTGGGCTTCACTGCCGGAGACTCTCAGGTCACACCTGACGTGACCACTTGTGTTGACAGCTTAGGGTGCAGCGAGGTGTATAGGGAGCAGGCCAAGGCATAGTCGAGTCATTGGCAGAGAGGTCAGGGCAAACATTGGGCAGAATGTAAGCAGGTCACTCACAGAAAGGTCAGGACAGGCAGAGAATCGTCCAAAAATGGGAGCATGGATTTGCGCTATCCTGCTTGATAGCACAAACCAAATTTAGGAACACCATCAAACTAGCAGTGAGTGTAGGAAAGAAAGTTCCTAATAAAGCAGGATGTAGTAGATGATTGGTGGTCAGCGAAGCGCTGGCCCTTTAAACCTTAAAGAGCCGACACATGCTCTAGGAAAGGGCTACGTGCATGCCGGTCACAGGTAGCGGACAGGATGGAAGCAGGAGCGAGGAGAGGTGAGAAGCTGCTGGCAGGGCATTCAGAGCAGCTGACATTAATGTGCCCACGGTCCAGAGCGCACAGTGTGACAACCCTTTTATTACAGCTGTTGCTCTGTGTACAAGACACTTAGGAGTGTAGACTGAGATCAGAGGACCTAATTTATAACTCAAATGTTCCCACTCTCCACTATTAGATCCACTGTTACATTATGGTTCAAATTTTTGTGTTGATTAATTTCAGAATTTGTAAATGGGAGACCTGTTTAGATGAATTCATAAATTACATAATGCTGGCTGATCTAAACCACCACAAGAGGGAGCTAGCAGCATATGGATTTAAACAGCTAGTTTTAAACTTAGTGCGAGCAGTACAGATCTTTAAGCAGTGAGCTCCTTCTAGCGGTGGTTTTAATTAGCTACTATGACAGTTTTATGGCAAGCGAAGGAAGCAGTTCAGTGTTCTGCCTAAGTGATCATTCTGGACTTCACTGCAGTCTCCTGCACTGTGACTGTGAAAGACATACCACTAATGATGCCCACTGAAGTGAACAGGTATTCATCAATACCAGTGGACTCCATGGTGATCCTAAAGTTTCTACTCCATGGTAACCAATTTTATTTATGCCAAATTCTTCACAGAGCCCCTTTAATTATTAAAAATAATTCTTGACACAAGTGTCACAGTAGATCTCATTGCTCACAGAATCCAGTCGCATTAATACAGGCTGGTGCATTATACCTACACTGACACATTGTAGACGGTTATCAGGACATGTAAGAAATCTTTGCTTCTAAAGTATTTGCTTCTAGAGAATTGTTTAGGCTTGATACATTGCTGCAGAAACCTAACTATGCAGCCCGTTCACACTTAGGGTATGTCTACACAGCATGGCTTTTCAGATGAATTTTGACAGGATATATAAAACTTTATCTAGACAATTAGCCAATGTTTATATCTAGTATCTCACATTTTTGTAAATATTGTATCATATATTTTCATGGGACAACACTAAAGATACAGATGTAGCAGAGTCTAGCTTGACCGTGATATCACGGCTTTTTGAGTTACTGCTCTACTGTAAACAAAGGCCCTTGAAAAACATTGAGAAAGTAGAGATTTAAAACCTGTCCGTGCTTAACTGTTCTTTTTATTCTGCTACATCGTAAAAACACTTTGATACAATGTAAAAATATCATGTACAGGATAACATGTAAATTTTTTGTGTTCTCAATTTTTTTGTGCAATTTACCATTTTCCCCCCATGAGTCATGTGACTCAAAGTGTTTTCAAGGGAGAATGGGAGCAGGGTTTTAAAAATTGATGTTTTCGCTCTCACGCTCTTTTTGGTCACTGGGAAATTCAATATGGAACCATGGCAAAAACTGTCGAGGGTCTAAAAAAAAAAATTTTTTGCCCTCCACGAAGATGACCTAGGCTACAAAAAGATTGCCAACACCCTGAAACTGAGCTGCAGCACGATGGTCAAGATCATACAGGAGTTTAACAAAACTGGGGGTTCCACTTAGAACAGGTCTCGCCATGGTCCACCAAAGAAGTTGAGTGTATCTATCTATCTATCTATCTATCTATCTATCTATCTATCTATATATACATACACACACATATCTCACAAAAGTACTGGAGATATGACATTTTGGTGTGCCCTCAAAATAACTCATCACACAGTCATCTACTTCTAAACCATTGGCAGCAAAAGTGAATACACCCTTAAGTGAAAATGGACAAATTGTGCCTAAAGGAGAGTTTCCAGCTAATGAACGTCTTACGTGTCAACACATTTTCTCAAGGCTCTGTGATAGAAGGCCTAGAAACCCTCACCGCTGACTCGTAAACATCTGTATACTGCACAAAAAAGATAGAATAACGAAGGAGCCTGTGCTATTCCATACAACAGCACCATTTTAAAGACCTATCCTTTTTTTTTTTTTTTTTTTTTTTTTTTTACAAAGGCATCCTATGGGTGGCGGATATCACTATTTGGCATCCTTTGAAGGCATACGTTTAATATATATACAGCTTGGTATGTATATTAAACATAAGCCAGAACGTGATGTGAGCCTAAGAAGGTGTATATTAATCTGTTCAGAAGGGAAGGGTGAAAATCCATCAAACACCCAGAGAACGTGTTAGCTAGAAGCCAAATAACAAGCTCACAATGGGTAAGCTAATTAGAAATTACTGACCTACCATGGAATGTAAATGGCCACCTATAGTTGAAAGAAAACTGCTGGAATCTATTACATTAAGGAATCCAAAGCGTTTTAGAAACTGATGGAAACCCAAGAAACGGCTTCAATGCTCTGGAAGAATGTAGGTCTCTCTTTGCCCAGATGTATTACTGCGTGTGAGGAAACCTAAACCCACACATTAACCTTAAGATAGTCCGTCTAATATTGAATTGTTTCTATTCATTGTGTATTTTTCATCAATGCAATTAGAGCCTAAAATAATTAACATTGCAATGTCTTTCCTGCATTTGATAGCTTAATAAATGTATAAAAGCAAAGTATGAGGCCACTCCAGTGACACAGAAACATGTCATTACGGATAAAATCTTTTTAATTAAAGTGACAATTATTGGTGCTCTCAGGCCATCTATTAGAATGTTTCCTGTCTTCTTTTTATGAAAATGGAATAATTTGCTGTTTTTATACATAAAAAGGTATGAGATTGGCAGCACTCTAAAGTATAGAGCAAGTCGTTGTCAGTGAAGATCAAGCTTTTCATCACTGTTTACCACATGGCCTGTTTCTTTTCACAGGGACCACCTGTAGTGATGGAGAAAAGACTACTCTCATTAACATACATTTATCTCAGCACTAGCCGGGCGGCCAATTAGCAGCATGGCTAATAGCAACCCAAAATGACAACTGTGCTAAAATATGACATGTTTCTACAGTATCACAAATTCCACTGGTCTCTGCCTAGGTAAAGTCAAGTTAAAGTTACTAAATAAAAGAAGAATTTATATATACACTAAAAAGTCAATCTAGAACCTCATTGACAAATACAAGATCATCATTTTTTTTAACCTTTTGTGGTATGTACAGTGTGAATTTTGACATGTACAAAAAATCAATTAGAGAAAAAATTTGTTTATCAGTAGTGTTGAGCGATTGCGTTGGCTATCGAGATCGAGCGATAGTCGATAGTCGGCCGCTATCGATAAGGTTTATCAATAGTGAGCATTGATTATGAGCGATTACCATTAAAGTCTATGGGAGAGCAACAACACCTTCATTATTTCACCCCAAACAAGGCTGGGGAACTGAAATTAACATCCAACAACAGTCAAATGGATACGTGCTACATCTTAGGCAAACACACTTAGGTTATAAAAGTCACAGAACCTTTCAAATTTACCTGTTGTGACTATAGAATTGCTGTTTTAAGATTTTCGTGGATGCTGCGTCAATGAACAAAGCTGGGGCGCAAAAGTCAAAAAACACGTATCTGTTATGTTTTCGTATAATACAGCGGGATTTTTGCACCTTTCAATTCACCTGTGGTGACTATAGAATTGCTGTTTTAAGATTTACGTAGATGCTGCGTCAATGAACAAAGCTGGGAGCGCAAAAATCAAAAAACACTATCTGTTTTTGTTT